>OMNW01011586.1:0-12952 GCA_900303245.1 Selene dorsalis | reverse complement strand
CTACTCCATCGTAGGAGAGGTCAGATAGACGTTTGTCACCTGGGAGACAGGAGAGACATGTGCAGGTTACACTTCTACACCGACACTGACACTGTGGTTTCACTCTCTTCACACTGAGCTGAGTATGAAATGACTTGCTGTCATTGTTTCTTCTGGTCTATTTAATCAAGCATTTCCCTCAGCATTTAAAAAATGTATTTCCCCCTTTTAATAAAGTTAATACCAAGGACATTAAAACAAAACATTACAAACATTAAAACAAGCTCTATTCTAACAACGATTACACAAAAGTTCCTGATCAGGCTGAACTGCAAAAACCTGAAAAAAACCTGATACAGTGCATGCACTCTGCAGGGCCAAGGCGGCAAAGTAAAAATGCTCAAACAATTAACACAAAATCACACAGCAGCTTCACCTATGCAGCTTTCATAGGTGCAGCAGTTACACGTCTTTTTTTTTTCAGCATTAAGTAGCAACATTGCATGTATCACAAAGGAAGCAGATTTCAGCCCTTACCCACAAACTTCTGTGGCATAGTGCTCTTACGTTTAGCTACATTATTAGCTAGTCTGTCTAGCACCAAGGCTCTGTCAGATCCCGTCTGGCTTATGTCTTCCCTCTGCTCATTCTGGTTGCTTTCTTCCTTTACTACTGGAAAGCAAGACAGAAAAGTAGATTTCAGAGTCAAAGTAGTTTGAGTTTGTTGGCTTTAAAGCGATGAACTGCTGCATGGTCACACATGCCTGATGGTATTTTCCTCACAGAGCAGAGTGGACTATTCTGACGCATGTGAAGCACTTGGTCTGTAAATATAGCATCTGTTCATGCTCACAGATCAAGTGTAGATGTGTTTCAAAGCATTATACATTAAACATAAATATGTATTTTCTACAGTGTGCTCAGTTCATTCATGAAAGCAGGAGCTTGGATTCTAATGGAAATGACATGGATTTTATATGATTTGTCGGGGCGTTGACTAACTGCAGCATTGTCAGCATGGCATGCTGCTGTGGCGTGCAGACAGAGTCCTGCACACTGGGTAAAGTAGGTCATCAGATTTGGATGAAAGCGCAGTGAGCGTCTCAGGAGCCACCAACCTGTGTAGATGCTGTTCTGCAGCCCCATGCACTGGAGGTAATTGTGACAGCGCTCCTTGTGCTCCTCAAGAGAACTGCGCTGCTTATAGCTCCGCCCACAGTACGCACACTTGTGGGGTTTTCCAACTGCAAAAAAAAAGAAAAAGAAAGAAACCACTTTATCAGCAAACGGAGCAGTGGAATATTTTTGACTGATGTTCAAGTGATAACCCACTTTTTTTTTTTAATAAATACATTTAGAGGAGTTACACAATCATGTGTCACTCAGTAGTTATTCAAAGTTAATCTGCTGCTCCACATGCCCTTCCATTGAAAAACAGAGGAAGTGATGGATTTCAAATTTCCACTTTGATTTGTATAAATAGAAGAGAGACTGGGTGTTTCGCATGAACAGGGCTCAGAGTGACACCTACAGGACACCCACAGAAAAGCCCCGGCCATCCCGCCCACACTGCCGTCAGACGATCTCTGGAAAGTCCAGTGGATAAACTTCATGAGCAGATTCTTATATTTCATGGGATGACATGAACAGGGTCAGGTCTTATGTATTTTTGGGGAATTTGGGAAGTAGGTGGAGGGGATTTTGCAAAAACAAGGGGGGTATTTGTAACTTTAATTTTCAATTCCTCCATCAGACAAGAATTTTTCATTTTACTTTTACCTTCAAGTCAACAAAATAAATAGAACAGACACAATAAACTGTTCCTGATACCTTGATAAAGGACTGATCACCCCCCCTCAAATCTAGTACTGGGCTAAATCTGCAGTAAAATCTGGTGGGGGTGCTGGTGAGTGGTGGACCTCAGAAACTCCAGCTACAGCCCTGGGTGAGAGCTGTCTCTGCTGCTCAGCCCACGGAGCTCTGTTTATTGTCCAGCTTCATGACACATTCTCTCATCACAGGCTCTGTCATTTCTTCTTTATAGATCATGAGGGTGTCATCCATGCTCAGATCAAAATGAGCATTTGTTAAAATCTACAGTTCACAGCTGTTTTAGGAAATGATCCTTTAAAAAAAAACTGTTATTGTTGTTGTGACCTGCTCTCAAAGATTTACATAGAAACAATGAGCTCAGGGGCGAGTGTTAAAGTAAGGAAGTCAAAACTATAAATGGACTATTGTAAGGTCTTTTCATGGGATTTGTTTATAACAAAAAAAATAGTGCTGTTTTAGGAATAGGAAGGTTAGAGTAGAGGAGTAATAATAATAATCTCCCTAATGTTAATATCATTCATCCTTTAGGCACAGACCGACTATTTGATGTGTTTAATTTGATTCAGTTCAGTCACCTGTGCATGGGAACTTGCTCATGCAACTTCCACTTGCATTGTTGTTTGTTAATGCTTTGTAATCTGCAAATTAATCTAAAATTCAGCAGCTTAACCTTTTACTTTTCAGCTAAACTATTCGGAGCGCGCTTTGTAACCGTACTGTTTACACCCAAAACATTTCATTAACACATACTTCTGCAAAGCATTTGCAAAAAAAAGTGACACCATCTACACCCTGTCAACTTCCCCTTATATAGCCCTGGGCTCTGGCTGTATGCACTGCGGAACATGTCATGCTTTTTGTAAAGGCTTCTACCCGGTGTTCCTCGAATTACTATGAGTGCAGAAGTTTGCTGTGTGTGTGTGTATGCGTGTGTGTGTGTGTGTGTGTGTGTGTGTGACCTTTACATACTCACCCGAGTGGGTGCGTAAATGGCCGGTGAGGGCGTCCCTCCTGCGACAGGCGTAGCTGCACAGGTGACATTTGAAGGGTTTCTCCCCTGAATGGAGCTTGATGTGGCGCAGCAGGTTTCCCTTCTGGGTGAATGAGGCGCCGCACTGGCTGCACTGGAAAGGACGTTCTCCTGTGGGATGAGAACACAACAGACACACACCGTACTGTAAAGATGCAGATAGCACAGAAAAAGAACAGAAAAATACCAACATGCATGTTTTTAATGGCACCTAATTTTCCTTTTTTTTTTTTTAAGGCATTCGTGATTTTAAGGCTTTTTCTGTTCTCCCTAATCTCACCATGTTTGATCCCTTCTCTGACAAGAATAAAAACACAGAGTAGTCTTTGTCTCGTCTACATGGCGAAGAAGCAGGCTGCGGCTGTGGGAATGTGGGGTCACTGCATTACAAGTATCCCGAGCGCCAGAACAAGCTGGATGATGGAGCGTCTCTGGGGCAGAGAGCGATCCAGCAGCCTGTGGGAGGGTTTCACAGCAGAGTGACACTCCATCTCTCCATGCTCCCCCTGCCCCACCGACTTCTGGCACTCTGATCGAACAAGAGCCTTTCAGACTCAGCCTGCCAGTTCCGTAATGCACCATTGCCTAGGTCAATTTGATCTGAAAATCTCATTTTTTACTCTTCTTCGTCTCTAAAATAAGAGCGGCACATCACAATGCAAATTCAGCCTCATTTGAATAAAGCGAAGGAAACACTTTGTGTTGAGAGCCAGTCTTCCTGATCAGCGCCTCTGGAATAAACCAATATCCAGCCTCTCTCCGAGTGTTGTGGCATTCTGTGAGAACGTTTTAATATGGCTTTTTTTTTCAAAGGCCCCCCCATAAAATAAGAGTCACCAGTGAAGCAGCAAAAATATATAAAAAAGGAAATTCATTAAAAATGCATTTCAGGAGCAAAGACTCACCACAGAATATTTTCTATTTAAATAGGAGGCACTTCATTATATCCTTTATTGTACTTTCTTTTGCATTTACATTAGTCTAGTGTTCCTTTCTTCCATTTTGAGTTTCATTAGTTTCTAAAGCTTGACAGTTAAGTGCCTTTTTCAAAAATGTTCCCCACCACTGGTTTGGCTTCATTACAATAGAATATCAATTTTGAAATTTGAAAAACTTTTAATAGCCAGATAATTGTCACTTTATGGAGATACCCATTAATTGCAGCAGATATCCTGTTTCTCAACTGAGGGCGTTTTTCTCTCTCTCTTTTTTTTTGGACCAAGTTCGTCTCTGCTACTTTATCGCACAATAATTTGATCAGTTGCTGTTGCTTGTCATGTGGTGATTCAGAGTCATTTAGATGAACAATAATTAATGCTAATGGTATTCTCAGAGTCTATTTCACGCACGATAGGAGTGTCTACATGCATACAGCCAACTACAACTGGGTATGAAGGTGTGAATATATAAGGGCAGGCTCTGCAGTGGGATTTCTACAAGTAAGTTTAATAGTTATGTGTAGGCAGGGCTGTTTCTGTGTTAATGTCAAAATATAGTGAAATCTGAGATCTTCATGTTTGCCAGATAAGCTGCTCTACATCTATGGAGGAGGCACACACACCTTTTTCATATTGACAGTGAACATGGGTGCAAAGGAAGGGCAAGAAGTATTGCAGGTGGCTTACCAGTGTGGCTTCGCTTGTGCACCATCAACACATTGGGGCCAATGCAAACTATCCCACAGATATCGCACTTGAGCTTCCCGTTGGGCAGCCGGATACCGCCGGCCGAGGAGAAGGCTTTGGCTTCGGGGCTCGGCTGTGAGCCGTTCACCTTGGCCCCCGAGGCATCGATCACGCGCAAGTCTTCCGCACACTCTTCCTCCTCCACGCCATTCATGTCACAGGCCAGCCCATTCTCCTCATCACTGCGAGCCTCAACTTTAATGTTACAGGCTGGAAAAGAGGGCAAGGGGGGGGCCACGGTTTAGAATACGAGCATGCTTCTTTCATGATGTTATATATTGAAGATGGGTAGTTTATCACTGTGATATTGATACTGTGACATGAGAATAATAAGTGATCATTTCTGACAATGCATGTGAACTTGCTTTGCTTTATAGATGAACCTTTTTTTCATTTTGTCTGGTTTGAGTTTTATAGTCATTTTCATTGTTATATACAATTATTTTTAATCTTGTCAAACTCTTTTCTAATTAGGAGTTTTTCTTTCTCTTATTATCTGCTTTTTATTTTGGTGAGATACTTTGATACACTTGTGTTGGGTTTGTTTTTATCTCACCTGCACTTTCTTCTGTTTGAATGAGACACGTATTATTCATTCATTATTCATGAATTACATGGTTACTGATTCATTTTATAGAGAGTTTAAACAATAATTTGCAGCTCTCAAACTGAACTTTGAAACTCATTATTGGAAACTATGTCCTGTCTTTATTTGGCTTCATTCACCACAGTATTTCAGTCAGGATACTTCTCTTCATCCTCTCTTTTCCTCTGTTGTAACAGCACTGAAACTGCGCCAAACTAGGACAACTACAGCTTCGTAGCCTACTGACAGCCCTCCTTTAGTGCACAACACGACATTTCACGTTTACTAGGATGCTGCATCGAAACCTTAAAAGCCTTTCCCTCCTGTTTCAAACATTTTTGTGAATTCAGCCTGTGAAAAGTCACTAAGCATCAGATAAGATCGTCCCACAGCCGACACATTTAAAACTGTACACCGCTATTGCTTATTTCTCTCAAAGCATCGCAGCAGATTTCATAAGGATGCACAGGTGGAGAAGTGCATCGACTGTGTGAGGACGTCGGTGATGAGAGATGAAGAAACACACAGATCATCGCAGTATCGCACTTTTTTTTTTTGGTGAAACAAATGACAGCAAGATAAACAGGAAACAGAGACACAGGAAGCAGTGCGAAACTAGGGACGACAGCGGTGTGCATCAGAGCAACAGAGTGCGATGAACACACACACACACAGATGAACACACACACGCACACAGATGAACACACACACGTAAGCCTTCTCACCATCTTGTTCATTTACAGGGGTCGCGATCTGCCTTACATTTGACGTTTCCAGTTTTTTGCAGAACAGAAAGTAAACGCTGTGTGACTGATGAGTGGCAGCTCTGATCTGTGGAAGAGCATCTATTGTTTCTAATGTGGTGTTCCCAAAGTGATCAGAAAAGAGAAGTGCCCTGTGTGTTAAAATACCAGCTCCTTGTTTTCCCACCATTGAACTTTAGAAACATTTAAGAGAACTGACTGATCTTGCAAGTCCCAGAGTGTGGTTTTTATGTCATGCTGGCAGCCTGATTTCCCCATGCCCCTACCTCTGTTTGTACAACTGAAGAGGAAGAAGTGGAAATCGTGAAATATAGGAATCTATGGAAAAGGGGAAGCTTCAGAAAGAGGGCCTGTCTAACTGAAATACCAAGAATTATGGAGAAGTGACAGAAAGGGAAGCATGGGAAAGGAATTGTAAAACAGCCTGTAACTGAAACAGTTTTGTTTGTTTGTTTGCTGTTTTTTTTTGTCTCATTTTCACTGAGGCTAAATCCCCTGATATACAGAAGGTTTCCCATTGAAAGCAGCAGGAGGAGCATAGCTTCACAACTAACATGCTGATGTTCACCATTGCTTTTCCGATCAAAGTCATATAATCTGTTCATCCATCTCCTCACAAGATTTTTCTTATTTTCTGTCGCAGGAGAAACTATCTGCTCATCTGCTCAACTGCTGAAGCTTTTTGGACACAACCTCTCTCTGGCCTTTTCTGCCGAGCAGATGAGATAAGACAAACACAGACTGTGCACGCAAAGAGAAGTAAAAGGCTTCGCTGTGTAGAAACAAAAAGCTTCTAATTCTGTTTAAGTGCAAATGATGATGATGAGTTATGGTGCAGGCTGTGACCCGACACGCTATGTGTGCAACTAAAATGTAAAATGCAACACAGATAGCAAAGCATCGAAACGGAAATCTAGCAAATGTCAAAACAAAACCCCTTATGCAATCACATGGTCTGCTTATGCGTGCATTAATGTATAAAAATTGAGACAGTGGTTTTCTTAATTGTCCCCACAGTCTTCATAAGAAATCAAGTGCTGCTTCATCTGCACTCGCTTTGCTTTATTTTTATATCACTCTCAGGAAATTCATTTTCCCTTAATTTGACTTCACACTAACTATTAATGTTTTATCTTTAGCCTAATATTGAATCCATCCAACTTTTAGCTAATTATTTTAAACACTTAACACACTGCAAATTATTCATTTTACCTGCCTGTTTATTTCCTTTAGTTTGCTACCTCAGCCGTTTCTCAGTTTCTGTCACCTGCTCCTGTGTCTTGTTTTTTATCTGTCACTTTTAGCCAACCTTTTTTTTCCATGTAAAAAATGTCAATGTTGTTTTTTTTCAGAAATTAATTTTGCTAATACACACAGCGTATCTCCATGCAACTACAGCAGTGCTCCTCGGGCTCAGAGGACATATTTACACCTATCATGACATTTTGTGAACTGCAGTCAGGTCGTGCACGTGTCCTGTTACATTAAAGGTGAAAGACAATTACACTTTACACTGAGATCTTTCTTTTTTCTTTTTTTTTCCTGTTTGAAGATTTTACATTGCACATGCTGCAAAACATGTGTATGAATCTAACACTTCAACCACCAAGGTTTTTCAGTGTGTTGCTTTAATGATGATGTCAGTGTCAGAGAAGAAAAATTAAACTATAGGGACTTTTCAGGTCTAATAATCAGGTTCGGAGTCATTTGCATATCACAGAGCTCGAAAGCAAAACTACACCACTTCAACCGTCCTTATTTAATTCATGGTTTTAGCCACAACACCAGTGATTGCCACATTTTTCTGGATAACTTATGCACTTTCCTGTTGTCGGTGGAAAGTTGTAAAATTATGTAAATCAATACAAAGGCTTAAACAGACTACTGCCTTGCTTAGTATCACCGAGAGGCATTCCTCTGCACATGGAGCTGCAGCTACTCAAAGAAAACCCATTCATCAACTACTGTCAGCAGTCTGATGTACACTGCACATGAAGCATTTGGTTTATTCTGGATGATTTAAGAAAAGTGAAGAGTTGAAACAATGCACTAAAAACCTGTATCTTTATGTGCAGTCGTCAGTTCCTGAAACATCTGTTGAGCAGCGAGGCTCTCAGGTTATCAGCCGGCTGTAGCAGACAGAAGGGAACCATGAACACTTCTCATGGATATGGGGAAGTTGTGACTAAACTGGGAGTAGGAAGAAGAAGGCTTTTTACTTTATATCATGTTTGTCACGGTCACACATCCTGATTAGCTCTTTTTGGGAAGCAACTGTCAGGTCACAGTAGACAAACAAGCAGGTCGCAATAAAATTTGTTATGACCTAATGATCTGGATCTCATCCTCAGATTACAGGTGGTAGAGGATGATGACAGAAATACTGAGAGGTGATGAACAAATATACTTTTTTAAAAAGCTATAACCCAAAAAATGAAATAAATAATGAAACTGTATCAGTACAGAGCAAGTCTAAGTGTGCTAGTTAGTGCAGTGGGGAGACACAGGGAGCCGGCTGGAGGTTCCTGTTACTGACTGCTGCTCTCACTGCCTGAAAATAACCCTATGTGCAAGGTAGTGGAACCACATGTGTTAAACCACGCCAGCAGCACACTCAACACGACTTGCAGGAACACCAAAAACAGCCTGCTTTTCCCCTCACACTTACAAAACAAAAAACAAAAAAAAACTCGCCTCCATATTTTCGGGAACTAGACAGCTCAGTCTCCCTCTCAGTCTCATGTCTCTGAAATAGCAGAGGCTCTGTCTGAATCACTGAAAGTGAAAGAGAAATGGTTCAGCTGGGATGTCGTCGAAGACTATCTTGTGACTTTATTTCAGTAAGATACTGAAATGTGCTTATCCTGCTCCTCTGAGACAATCTACTGTGACCAGTAGACGTGAAGAAGAAAGAAAGTGGAGGAAAACTGTGTTCACTCTGACATATGAACCTGCCTCAGGCTTCAGGAGTCATGTATGTGTGGATTGCAACATCGTGAATGCGCAGCAACAATGACGATCCCAGGCTGTGAAGGCTTATTTTCTACAGGAAACAACCCAGGTTTTGAGGTTTAGAGCTCTCGATACTTTGAGGTCCCATGTCCCACATATAGCCCCCCCGTGCAGTTTTGCCTTTTTCATTACAGAGAACTGAGTAGCACATGATCCTGGGTGATAATTATAACTCATTCGGGCTTTTATCACAGAGGCAGCGATGCATAGATGTACCAGATACTTGCACTTCCCTTCTTTCGCTCTTTGGGCTCTTAGTCTCTCTCCCTATATAGACACATGTACACACACACACACACACACATGTCGTGCAAAGTGATCATATTGAGCAGGGACTGAACAGTCCGCGCTGCGGGCTGTGCCCTCTTTACTTGTCTTTACCTGCCGCAAATGAAAGTTAAACATTTAATCATCTGTTATCACTGTTTCCCTTTTTCCCAGATTGTACTAAATGTCCATCAGTCGCCTGAGATGAGATGAGACGAAACGACGCACGCTGCCTAATGCTGCTTCACACCAGCATCGCAAGTGTTCACATATTCCTGCACGACAACTCAACAGTTGTGAAGAACAGAGAGCATTTGTCACTGAGTGTGTGTGTGTGTGTGTGTGTGTGCGTGTGTGTGTGTGTGTGTGTGTGTGTGTGTGCGTGTGTGTGCAGGTGTGTGACCTATGTGGTGTAGTGATGCACTGATCTTGGCTCTGTTCCTGAACTCTTTATCTCCTGGAGTGTTGAAACTGTCTGATGGCAAGTTCTTCTTAGGAAACTCTTACACATCCTATTTCAGTTTCCTCTCATATTTTATTTTCGACTGCGCTGCTTATCTTCGCCGTTATCCGGATAAGTGGAAAAACACTGATAGGATGGCCCAACTCGAGCTATCGTGCATTTTCTGTTGTTTGTTGGTTTGTTTGTTGTTTTTGTTTCGTTGCCATCATGTGAAATCATTTGTGATGTTGAAAAGAAGACGTTAAGTCTACAAGAATATCCTCAGACTTTTTTATATCTCTATATTTCTCATTGTTGTTTTAGATTTAATAATTAATTCAGTAAATTTGGATTGAGTTTTAGACATATTGATGTGCTTGAAAGTCAGAAATGATTTATCTCATGAATATCAATAACCATAATGGGCAAAATAATACTTAATTTATTTGCATTTATCCCTGTGTGTGTGTGTGTCTGTGTGTGTGTGTGTGTGTGTGTTAGGATTTGATGTCACATAGTCTTAAATGACCAATAAAGACTGAGCCACTCATGTTAGAGGTCTGGAGATAAATTTACACACTGATGTGAGCCCCCTCCCCTCCTGCGTGCTTCATCCTTATTTTCACCATGACATTCCCTGGCTTGATGTTCACAAACTCAAATCAAGGCCACATTAGCTATTCCTTAAGATTCGGCTTATTAACGACACACCATGGATCAAAGAGTTGTATTTTTTTTTTTTTTTTTTTTACCTTTTCTGCCAATGACCTAAATGTGTCTCTTTGCAGCTTTAAATTAATTTTTCCAGGGGATTTGGAACGGCAAATTTCTCCCACTGGATATGCGCGGATGGGATTATGAAAACATTTTTATGCTTTTTTAAATATATGTGTGTTAGTCTTTTGATGCTGACACTAGTTTCATGTAAGTGTTTTACTCGCCTTGATTTGGTTGCTTTAGGAGTGAATGCATTACTGCTGGGAAAGGCACCGCTGTGGTTCTGACTCATTGTCATTGCTGCTTCATGGGATACACTCTACATAATGTAGCGGTCACACACTCATACTAATTCACACTGATGTTCTGGAAGGCCGTGGGTGCGTTTGTTTCGTACCTTTGTCCCCTCTGTTGTTCTGCTGGTGGGCGGAGCCAGCTGACAGGTCCTCGGGGACGGCCATGGGCTCCTCTGCCTCCTCGGACGCTTCGTTGACAGGGGGGCTGTCCCTGCCTGGGGAGACACACACCAGCAAACACTCGTCACTCACCACGCAACCCCTCGACATGTTTCATTCAGGAGAGGCAAAATTACCCCCAGGTGGGTGTAAGAGGCTGTCTGGGGGCCTATTGTATCTACTCTCTGCACTCAATGGCTCAATCATGCTGAAGTCTTTTACCTGGCATCTGGGCCATTTCCTGGGCTTCCTCTGTCTCCATGCGGTGCAAGTACTCTAATGGGAGAGAGATGGAGATGTATTTGTGTGTAAGTTTAATCAAGTCCAGGCCGAGAAAACAACATTATAAAAAGCTAGAGTGGAGTAAAAGGTGTACTTCTCGGCATGACTCCGTCACCTCGGCGAGATCGCTCTTGTCACAGCCGCACACACACCACTGTCCCCCACATTACATTACAAAGAATTACAGACATTTTCATTACAAGTCTGACAGAGAGACTGAGCTTGGAAAGTGGCTTGGCTCCGGCTGATGGGGCCCACTGGTGAGCGCGACTTTGCCGGGAATGAGCTTTCAGACCACATTTGTTATTTATTGTTAATTTCCTGCCACGTAATCATCCAAAAATGCAAACTGACTGCCGCAAAATTAAGCAGAAAATTAACTGGCCCCAGGTCACCGAGGATGCGGGTGTTTGCCGTGCCCAGCTGATCGGTGCTCGTGTTCTCTCTAATTTACTGAGCATGCATCGCTGAGCCCGCGGCCTGAGCACAGATGCATGCAAGCGGCAATCAGAAACAAAGAGGGGGAGAGAAAGTCAGAGGAGAAGAAGAAGATGAACGGAGAAGAGGCAGCGAGATGGAGATACAGGCGGAGGAGTAGATGGCAAAGGGAGGGCAAGGAGTCAGTGGCGCAAATGCAACAGGACGGTGCAGAGAGAAGAAAAGAGAAAGAAAAGCAGGCCAAAGGACAGAGAAGTTCTTTTTATTTATTAATTTTTTTTAACAAGAAGAGGCAGCCGAGTCCAGAAGCAATCCTCCGGCCAGGGCTGAATATCTGAGGAGTCACCAGTGCTCGTGGCCCCATTAATAATGGATGGCCCTCAAGCCTGGAGCAGATGGGCCCGACAGCCTCAGCCCCAGCTCCGCCACTTCAAGAAGCCCTCGGTGGGGCCGCTGCCCAGTCCAAGCAGCCACACAGGGAGAAGTGAAGCTCCCGAAAATAGCGAAACGAGCCCAAGGGAGAAGGGGAACCTAGGCCTTCCTGTTTTACTGACAGATGGCTCCACACATTTGGAACAAATAGTGGGAAGCGACCAGGCCGCTCTGTCGCAACGCACAATATTCTGCGGAGTCAAGTCAGGAGCTCGGCGGCCTGCAGACGCCCAGGATGTGAGTGTGAAGGGGAGGAAGAGGAGGGAGGGGGGGCCAAAGGTCACTGGTGCAGATGATTTGTTCGGCACAACACAGGGGTGTCGCGTGTTACTGTGCTGAGCTCTGACTCCGCAGTGCCGTTCCTCAGCATCTGGAGTTTGGAGGTCGGGTACACAGGGAGGTTTATTCTCATGTGCCTTTTTTTTTTTTCTGGGCAGATGGTTGCAAGGGGAAACACGGATGTGTTGGTGGGGGGGCTTTGACAGAAATAAAAAAGAGAGTTCCTACATTCAGCCACAACCCACTTGCGTAGGCATGTGGAAAGTAAGGTGCACGTAGAATATTCAGGAAGTAGCTATTCTGCTCGAGAAAGTGGTGCTGTCTTTGTGCCCTTTTAATTTTACTATCCATCACGTTTTTAAAAAACGCTTCCCTTCTCGTTTTTATTATATCTTCTTTAGACTTCTTCATACTCTCTGTCTCTAAGTATTACACGGTGGGCTTTTACCAAGCGCAAGGTGCTTTAACAGCTCGAATCTTTACATCCAACAAACCGGTTGTGAATTTTTTCTCCTTTGTGTGATCCAGTCACACTGAAATGATGAAATTAGCAGGATTATTGCTCATGTCCTGGTTGTGACCAGGTGTGTTGGTGTGTGTGTGAACTGGGGGCAGGTGGAACCTCTGAGCCAGTGAAGTGGAAGTCAGAGAAAAGACTTGTGAGAGTGTGACACAGAGCAACGGGGGGACTGGAAAAGTTTTGGTCTGAGTACGTCAAGTGAGGAGAGGCAGGAAGAGGCTTGTGGGTTGA
>OMNW01011585.1:0-10095 GCA_900303245.1 Selene dorsalis | reverse complement strand
TAAAAGCGGTTTAAGCCTACAGCAGCGTAGCTATAAAATGGGTCAGGGCTACCTGAGCCAGCAGTAACTAAAAGCTCTGTTATAGAGGAAAGTTTTAAGCCTGGACTTAAATGTAGAGAGAGTGTCTGCCTCTCTGACCCATGGAGAGAGCTGGTTCCACAGTAAAGGAGCCCGATAACTAAAGGCTCTACCTCCCAGTCTGTTTTTAGAGATACTGGGAGTCACTAACAGACCTGCGTTCTGGGAGCAAAGTGCTCTGGTGGGACAGTACAGAGTGATAAAGTCTTTCAGATAAGATGGAGCTTTGTCATTAAGAGCCTTATAAGTCAGCAGAAGGATTTTGAAGTCTATTCTATATCCTACTGGAAGCCAGTGGAGAGAAGCTAGAATGGGAGAGATGTGCTCTCTCTTACTAACTCCTGTCAATACCCTTGCTGCAGCATTCTGGACCAGCTGGAGACTCTTTAAAGAGGTTTTTGGACATCCTGACAAGAGGGAGTTACAGTAGTCCAGCCTAGAGGTGATAAATGGATAGACCAGTTTCTCAGCATCACTCTGAGCGAGGATATTTCTGATCTTAGCTATGAAAGAAGGCAGTCCTAGTGACATTTATTATGTGGGAGCTGAAGGAAAGATCCTGGTCAAAAATGTCTCCAAGGTTCCTCGCAGTTGTACTCAAGTTCAGGGTGATACCCTCGAGAGCAGCAATTTGATTGGAAAATGTGCCCCTGAGATGTTTAGGTCCAAACACAATGGAGGACATCCCTGATTTGATGTCTTTCAAGTAATCTTGCAAATTGATGAGGCGGCTTCTATCATCTGGCTTTATCGGTAAGTAGAGCTGAGTATCATCATCATAGCAATATAAATTAATGGAGTGCTTCCGGATTATATCCCCTAATGGAAGCATGTAGAGAATGAAGTTGAAATTGGCCCTAAAACAGAACCCTGTGTACACCATATGTAACTCTGCTGTACTCTGAATGGTCATTATTAACATTAACAAATTGGAACCTGTCAGATAGGTATGACCTAAACCTTTTTAGGGAAGATCATTTAATCCCAATTTCAAGGTCTATTCTCTGCAACAATATGCTGTCATCAGTGGTATCAAATGCAGCACTGACGTCCAGAAGTACAAGCTATAAGAAGATCGTTAGAAACTTTGACCAGCTCTGTTTTGGTGCTATGATGTTCTCTAAATCCTGATTGAAAAGCTTTAAAAAGCTTGTTTCTCTGCAGATGTTCATGTAGGTGCTCTAGGACAACTTTCTCATGGATCTTAGAGATGTAGGCAAGGTTGGACATAGGTCTGTAGTTGGCTAGTACATCTGGGTCAAGAGAAGGTTTTTTTAAGTAATGGATTAATGACAGTTACCTTAAAGGCCTGTGGCACATAACCTGTGACTCAGAAAAGGTTGATCTGGTTCAGTATAACAGCGTTAACCATGGGGAAGCAATCCTTGAGCAGTCTTGTTGAGACTATGTCAAGCAGCTGAAATGGAAGAGGTAATTGCAGAAGTTAAGTCTGACAGGTCAATGGAGGAGAAGCTGTCCAAGGCTGGGAGGTGCTTCTATAGGCGCTGTAATCTGTGGTGCATTACTGCCAATCCTTGATCTAATATTTACAATCTTTTCGGTAAAGAAAGTTAGGAAATCATTACTGCTGAGAGTCGGTAGTATGAATGTTCTTAGTCAGCCTGGCCACAGTGTTAAAAAGGAACCTGGGATTGTTCTCATTCTTTTCTATTAAAGATGAATAGATGAATCTTTCCAGGCTTGATGGTCTTCCTTGTGTTGGCTGGAATGTATTTTCCTTTCCAGCTGTCTGGTCTTCTCTTTCAAGATGCACGGGTTTGAATAGTACCAGGGACCTATTCTCTTCTGGTTGATGACTTTCTTTTTCAGAGGGGCTATGGCATCAAGTGCTCCAAGGAGTGTTGCTGCAGTGCTGTCTACAAGATAGTTTACCTGCAAGGGAGTAAAATTAGCATAGCTGCCCATTATATTACTATAAGGTGTGGCAGCAAGTTCTGCTGGGATGAGCTCTTTAAATCTAGAAACAGCATTGTCAGATAAACATCTACTGGAGTGAGATTTTTTCCCAGGTTAAGTATAATCTGTTCAAGTAAATTCAAAGGTTATTAAAGAATTGTCAGATAAGTCTTATCACATTGTGATCAGCTTCTATTCTCTAAGCACTAAATCAAGGATGTGATTAAAAGAGTGAGTGGGTTTATTTACCCTCTGGGAGAGCCCATTGAAGCTAAAAGTGACTTGAATGCTGAGGCCAGACAGTCATCATCAACGTCCACATGAATGTTAAAGTCACCCACTATAATGACTTCGTCTGAATTCATTACTAAATTTGACAGAAAGTCAGGAAATTCTTCTAAGAACTCAGAATAAGGTGCAGGAGAACGATACACCACAGCAAATAACAGTGGTTTTTCTGCTTTCCAATCTGGGTGTGAGAAACTGAGACTTAAGGCTTTCAAATGAATTATATGAAACATTGGGTTGAGGTTTAATAAGCAGGTTTGACTGATAAACTGCAGCCACTCCTCCTCTACCGGTGTTATGAGACACGTGGTGGTTAATGTAACTAGGAGAGGTAGATTCATTTAAACTAAAATATTCATCTTGCTGCAGGCAAGTTTCAGTGAGGGTTAGTATGTCAATTTGGGGATTATTGATTAAAACATTCACTAGCAGAGGCTTGGATGGGAGAGATCGAATATTTAGCAAACCACATCTAACAGTTTTATTGGTTTGGTATCCTGAGGCAGCGGTTTTGATTTTAACTAGGTTGCTATAAATGACTCCTCCTGATTTGGGTTTATGCTTTTACAGCCTTGAGGCAGAAACCGTTTCTATGGGGTAGACCAGGCTTTTCCCAGAAGATTTTCCAATTGTCGGTATAGGCCACATTGTTAAGCCCCACCTAGACATCTAGCGATGGAACGATCACATAAGACTAAACATGTTGTCAATAGTCAACTTTGGAAGAGGGCCAGAGAAAACTACGGTGTCCGACATTGTTTTGGCTTAGTTACACAACCATTCCACATTAACCTTCACTAACGACATGTATTACGATTTTACTGTATTTACGTTTACGTTTTGTCAGCAACTTCAGATTTGCCTCAACGTCGCCCGCTCTGGCCCCTGGGATGTACCTAACTATGCTCGCTGGAGTGTCTACCTTCACGTTCCGGAGGACAGAGTCAACATTAAGTAATGTTGGCTTGTCAGCGGCAATGCTGCTGAGAGAAACAGAATATGTAGAGGGTGTGCGCTGAGTGGAGAAAATCAGTTGGAAACATGAAGGGGTTGGTGCTGAAACACGGGCCATGCAGATATATGCCTTCTTCGTGATGTCACCTAGCTGAACTTCCTTAGGAAAAAGAGGTGGCTCTGCCCCTTTTTGTAGAGTGCATCTGTGTTAAGGGACCAGTCCAACTTATTATCCAGGTGTACACCTAGATATTTATAGGTTGTCACCACCTCGATGTCCACTCCACAAGTCTTCACTAGCTCAAGAGGGGGCTTGGACCTATCCATTATCATTTCCTTTGTCTTTGCGGTGTTCAGAATGAGGCAGTTTTTATGACTCCAGTCACTGAAGGCTTTTATCAAATTCCTATATTCGGATTCCTGTCTATTCCTAATACATACCACAATAGCAGTGTCATCTGAGTATTTCTGGATGTGGCAGGACTCAGAGTTGTATTTGAAGTCCGCTGTATACAATGTAACCAGGAATGGAGCTAGGACAGTCCCCTGTGGAGCCCCCATGCTACTCATTAATTTCCCAGAAAAACAGTTCCACAATTTAACAAACTGTGGCCTTTCTGTCAAGTAATCTGTGATCCAGGAGACAAAGGAAGGATCTACTCCCATCTCTATGAGTTTGTTTTTGAGTATGTTGGGTTGGATGGTATAAAATCTGCTCGAAAAATCAAAAAGCATAATTCTTACATAAGCGGCAGATTCCTCCAGATGAGAGAGGGCACGGTGGAGCATGTAGAGGACTGCATCATTCACTCCTATGTGTTCTTTGTATGCAATTACTGCCTATATTTACTCATGCAAATGAGGACTATGATGTATTTCAAAAATAAGTTAAAAAATTGTTCAAATTAGCTGTGAGTGAAGTTGACTCAAAAGGTGAAACACAGAATTTGGTGATAATTTTATGCTACATGCTTTACACCAGTTAAACAAAATCGGGTCAATATGACCCACGAGGCTCAGGGTGTTAGTATTTGCTGCCATTCAAAAATTTGAAAATAACGATTTTTTGGCCCTGTAATTATTACTTAGATTATGTATATAATTCAACAAAAAATATCATTTCAGTACTTTTATTATTATCAGTTTTCATGTGGTGTGTACTTGGTAATCGTTTAGTATGTAAATGTAATCCTTTATTCCATGTAATGTTCACTAAACTACTACATTAACTTCGTTAGTTGATATTGTATGTGCAAGTAAAATATATTTAGGTGACACCAGTTAACCTGGCAACCTTTTTTGCACTCGGTACATGATGCCCCGTTCCACAGTGCTTCAAGTATTTGAGCGGTCATTCCCTCAGACATGTGCGGACACAGTTGAACGAGGATATCGTGGGTCACCATTGAGAAATTCATCAACATAGAAGCACGGAGGTAAGTTTTAAGTTTAGCACACTTTGTACGTTTCAGTCTTCATGTTCCTTATCGGCTTAAGTCCTGCTCCAGCACTGAAAACAGTGGTGCTAGCAAATTGTTTTTTTTCCAGCTAGCTAGCTCACATGTTACGTCCTTTTTGTCTGGAGAGGTCCCATTAGAAGAGGACTTGGTTTTATCAAAGCTGATGTTGCTTGGTGGAACGATTGATTTGTAATATGATAAGCGTTTAACAGATTTAAGCGAATATAGTTGTGCTGTTTGGTTTGACCCACACCCCCCTCCACCTCCAGCTCTCATTATGAGGAGCAACAAATTTAGGTCATTAAAAATTTTCAGTTCTTGATGGTGTTTTTTTTTCCTGTTAAAGCTACTCTTACCTTTCTGGCATTTCACACAGCACGGCACAACAAAAATTTGAACAAATCCACCTCCCTCCAAAGCGTTTCGCCTCTTATGCAATCAGTTTGTAAACGCATCGGTCTGACTGGTCCTCACTAGTCAGACCGATGCGTTTATGAACCAAGCCTCTGCTAGTCCAGTTGCTTTCAACTAAATGGTTGCCTAGAGTTTTTTAAAAAAGCATTCTTCCCAGTCACGGTAGAGAGGCGTGTGCAAGCTGTTATGCAGCACGCTCAGGTTGCTTGTCTGTATACAACATCTATTGCACGTCTGCCCGTCCTGGGTGAGGGATCCCTCCTCTGTTGCTCACCCTGAGGTTTCTCCAGTTTTTTCCCTGTTAAAGGGTTTTCTTGGGAGTTTTTCCTCAGTCGATGTGAGGGTCTAAGGGCAGAGGATGTTGTACTGATGCTGTGTAAAGCCCTTTGAGACGAACTGTTTGTAAAAATGGGCTATACAAATAAAATTGCCTCGCCTTGCCTTGCCTTGCCTAGTAGCCGCTTCCGTGCTCACTGCAATGTCCCTCCTACTCTCACAGCATAGCCCTCGAGGCTCCAGTTGCTCCAGTTGGCCAGCGCTTCACTCAGACTGTATTTCCAACTGCCGCCACTGTCAGAGGCAGGAAGTGTGCACAGTTGAGCCTGAGGGCCTAGTTTGAATGTTTTGTTTACCAGCTGCAATGAACAAACCTACAGACACTACTTTTTGTGCTAGGAGTTTGTTGTCGTTTCTCAGACGGTATAGGGTGATAGGTTGTTAACAGGCACAGCTGTGATATACGCTCATTATACCACAGTTAAGAACCAACCAGATGGCTTGAATTTAACTGTCCGTTGTATAATTTGACTTATAACTGTCATGTCACATATCAGTAGTCTCCTGCAGGTTAGACTGCCAACCAGCAGGAGACTACAAGTATGTTACATGTCTTTATCGTATTTCTGTAATTAGTTTATTTGAAAATGAAAGGTATGAAATATGTAGCAAATGTTAAAGTTTCAGTGTGCATCCTAAAGCATGAGTTAGTGGAAATGAGTTTAAAACGCATACAGATACACTGTTATTTTGCTTTACAGAACCTAGAAGGACATCTGCTCATCACTCTGCAATTCTGGACACCACAGCTGAGGTAAAATCAAGTAGTAATGATTGGGGATTAGGAACACAGAGTTTCTTTATGTACGGCAGTTTGGTTTAGTTTTGCGATATTGAATTTATTTCAGGTGCGACAATATGAGATGGATGTGTAAGATATGTCGGTTTGAAACAGAGAAGAGGGGAAGACTGTACAGACCAAAGCATGGAAATGTTGGTCGCAGCCAGTCAGTTCCTTGTCTTCACAGCGATTTCCCCTGCTTATTTAAAACATTTAAAGCCCTTCTGACCCATTTGTCTCGACAGTGTGTGGAGATGGCAACACAAAGTGAACCTCTTTCATTTTCTTGTCTACTGTGCTGCTCTGGGGTTTTTTATTTAATTCAGAGAGGCAGTATTTTGAGCATCTTGGCAGCCACTTAAGGAAGTTTGAATTAGTTGCATGTTGCAAAACTGCATTTTCAGCACAAATATTTATTCCACATTTTCCACCGATAGACGCACCACTCCCCTGAGGATTTTAAAACTGAAGTCTTAAAAAACCAACCCTCTGAACCCATTTTAGCTCAGGATGAGACCTGTGTGGAAGAGAGCTTAGAGCTTGGGTTGTCTTTACACATAAAAGAAAGGTTTGGCCACTTCTTTTCAAAGGGACTACGAGGAGTTTGCCAGTGGTTATAAAAGAGTCTCATATTAATGTGGATGAATCTACATTACCCACACTTGTTTGTGTGTCCATTTACGATAAATATATCGTTTTCTCTTTGTAGTTATTTTGATATTATTATTTAGTGGTCGACTTGCCCAGCATTTCCTTGGAAAGACGGAACGATTTACGGCAACCGACTACGGGCAGTGAGAAGCTTCTCCGCACCGGAGACAGCCGAGGCAGGCGGAGCAGCTCGGTGTCACTAACCTTAGCGGTCCTGGTGCTCCATGCCTGTCTCACACTCCTGACCGAGACTCTGGTCACCTCCTCTGCCCCGAGTTGCAAACACGTGGCAGGTGAAAGTGAGGCGGCTGGTTTATGCTCCAGACAGCCAAGTCCTCTCTACTCTCACCCACACTTTTTTCTCAAAAAAGCACAAAGTCACTGCTGTATATTGGGTGTTGGGAAACATTCCAGTGCACTCATGGTCCACATTGGCATCTAGCTATCTAGCGATTCTGTGTAAGGCTGAATACACCAAGCACTTTGGATTCCACAGAGTTTTAGACCCACTATTAATAGATATTCAGAGAGTCTATTTTTCCCAGAGTTAGGGAAAGACATTAAAGGAACTCTGGTCAGTGTGGTGGCAGATCATTTGGGGGCCCACTCTGTGGCACTATTTGTCGAGAGCTTCACAGGATCTTACGTCTGCCTAAAGATCAGCATACACTTCATGTACAGACAGCTGTGTCTAGTCCTTGCTATGGTGTGAAAAAACAGTGTGAAATGTCAGAAAAACTTGAACACTTGGGGGTATGGGAGCAGCCCCCCCAGAAAAAATTGTGATTTTAACATGTAAATCAAGCATGCTGGTGTACTCTGAAAAGAAAATAAAGGGAACAGACAACAGTTGCTTCTCATAAAAAAACACTGACAGTTCTGACAGAGGTTCCTATCATTGTAATGGCAAGAATGGCTGGAGTGTATGAGCTTAAAATGGATTTAAAACAGGTCTATTGGGATGCTGTGGCTGGTGAGCAAAAACAAAATAATTTTCTTTAAAAACAACCTGCCAGCTGATAATATTACTGCCAGGTATTGACCCCGCTCTATTTAATAAATATGTAAGGTGGACATGTCTGTTTTGAAGTCCTGAAAGATGTTTTTCCCTTCTATAATACACATTCTACATCTTGGAGGTAACGTCTTTCCACATACGGGCTTCCTTCGCCTATTAAACAGGACAGAGCTCCGTGGGAAACAGTAGGAGAGACACAACCCGAGGGAGAACCGGGTTTTAACACAACACCGGTGGGAGAAGCAGGTTGGACGTGCATAAAAAAACAAGCTCGTTGCACCGAATGTGTGCAGCTACAGCATCACTTTGTGGGTTGTGAACACAAGTGCACTAAGGCAGGACCAAAGAATCTCATGCAGATACAGGAGGTGGTCACTGGTTGGTCAGTATGGATGTTTACTTTTTGGTCAATGTGGATATTTAACTTTTACTGCTAAAAAACAAGTAAAAGATCATTAATTCTATTACTGTATTTGAAAAAAATATTCTCAATGATGATGGTTTAATAATTTGATGTTAATTTTTACCTATATTTTGGGGCCCCTGTCAGTCAGTTGCTGCCCTTTGGACAATGAGATTCAAGACCAAACAGCTTTTTCAAGAGAATCATTAGGCACACTGGACGTTTCAGGAATATCTTGCTGTCCCTCGCAAATAAGCACCAGCTCATGGTTGCATACCATCAGTCACATGCTGTCAAACCATCACTTGCAGTCACAGAAATAACAGAGGTGTCTTTGGATGTACTTAAGGATGATTTAAAAGACCTGTTGAAATGCAGATTCCCTGCTGTTACGACTGTGCATGTTGGTAATAATGTGTGCTTTTTAGGCACCAACTATGCAGTGGGAATGTTGTTGTACTGTGGCTCCACTGCAGGGTTGTGTTATGAGATTGGTGTGTGTATCCCTTTAAGAGCGAGTGCAGAGGGTGACGTGAGTGTGTGCGTATGTGTGTTCGGTGAAGAGCGGTAGTTTTGGTGTGGGTAGAAGAGAATAACAAGAGAAGAGAGGAAAAAGTGTAATGTGCTTATGGTTGAAAATAAAGCTGCCGTTAGAAAGTCAAGCCGAGTCCTGTTGCTTCCACTGCTGTGAGGGAGTTAACCCCGACGACGTCGGCCCTGGAGGAGATCTCCCCTGCATCCCGACTACGGTCTGGACGAGCTGAGCAGGAAAGGTTAACATTGGCGACCACGAAGGGACCGTGCTACGTTCCAAGAAAAAAAATAGCAGTGGTAAGCAGACAACGGTGAAATAAACCGGAACAGTTAAGCCAGGCTGAAGTTAACTGTTTGCTATATAACCGGCCGAACGGCTAACATGGCGGCCCACAGCCAATTCTCGGCTGTTGCAGATGTGTGTGGACAAGCCACTAGCAACTCGAACCCGTCCATGGTGCTAACGGCAGCTAACGAGAATATGATAGAGGTACAAGCAGGAACTGTGAGCAAGAGAAGACATGCTAACCCCTTTATTTGTGAAGAGGAGCCAGCTAGCATGTGGCAAAGAGAGACTGAGTCACAGCATGAGCCCCCACGCCTCAAGTGGTCAAGCACCAACCCCTTCCTGAAATACATTGAGGCCAGCCACGGCTATGACAGTGTGGAAAATGCACAAGACCACTGCCCATGTCTCCCCATGCAGAGTCAACAAGCTCACAGCCAACCGTTAAAGCAACAATGTGTAATTTTGCCCCCTTCTGCCACTGTTATAGCCCCTCACACCAATCCATTTTCTCCTGTGCACCAAAGCAGTTTCGCCCAAAGCACCCTTGTCCCCAGTCACTCCCCACGTTACACCAGCACCAGACTGCACACCCCCAGCTACAACCCACCAGAAACTGTGCAATTAAAGGGCCCTTCCACTGAAAGTATCCAGCCCAGGCCACATTCAAGGCAGCCTCACAGTACATACCAGCCTTCATCTGAGAGTGAGGATGATTATGATCACAGAGAGAGAGAGTCCCCACCTTACGCCCTGGTCTGTACGACGGCACAACTCCATGGAATGAATTCCTACACAGGTTCGAGAGCTGTGCAAAAGCAAATCGTTGGTCGGAGAGGACGATGGTGATCCAGTTAAAGTTCTGCCTAGTGGGAGCTGCAGGGGCCATCATTCACAGGAACCCTCGGTCTTCACGGTGGGATTATTGCCGATTGGTGGAGGAAATGGAAACTGCATACGGCCACTCATCGGAGA
>OMNW01011584.1:2750-14991 GCA_900303245.1 Selene dorsalis | reverse complement strand
ACACATTAGCACTGCATTCACACATCTTTAAAGAGTTGGGAAAAGATCATCCCACATCTCAGTGCTAATGGACGACCTCGTACCCTCTTGGCCTTCTGACAAAAGTATTCTAAAAGTAAAAAAAAAAAGCCAAGCGCACATGTGATTATCATTAATGTTTTCACAGTTTTCCTATAAAATTCCATACTTACATTTCAAACATCCCCTATAGGCCTACACAGGAGGTAATGTGATTAGATTTTGGAGCACCTCGCTGCATACATTTGCATATGGATGAGCACAAGAGGTGGGACATTAGTCAGCTCAAGTGCTTCTTTCGAAGACGTGGAGGTGGAGGAGATACTGTAGCGCTGCAGCTCCAGTCCCCTATATATCCACCCGTCTCCCATTTTTCAGTCCTCTCAAAGGTCTGAAACTAGTCATCCACTTATTAGATTAGTTTTATTCTTTGATTGTTATAGATGTAATCACTACTGAGTCAGAGAGGATGAAAGCTTTTGTACACACTGAAGTGTTTGTTTTTTCCTGTCTTCACTCAGCACCTCAGTGGCTACATTGGCATTCAAATGCAGAAAAAGACAAGAGGAGCACAGGGTGGAAATGAGGACTGTATCTTTGAGAAGACGAAAGTGGGCAGTATCACTCGTGCAACCCAGATTTGACAATTGCCCACTACTGGGCTTGTTGAACAGAGCAGCGGATGATGCAGAGAAAATCGAAGCTATCATAGAACAGTGTCTGGCAGATTACAGCATGTCAAAGCCCGGATATTAATCACAAAACCTGCAGGTGCTGCATGTCTGAGTTTGCCTTAAAAAAGGAGGAGACCCTTTTTCAGCGGGGTTGTTGAATTTCCTTTGAATCTACTCATGTTTATTTACATGTAAATGGATCCTGCCTTCATTTCTTTCAGGGGCTTTCTTTAAGGCTCCTTCCTGTTTAGAAATATGCCACCTACTTTGCAGTGAGGCTTAGGGAGCTGCATCAGTTCAATGAGTTGAGGGGCTTGTGTTGTACTACACACAAATCCATTTGTAATTGGAAAATGATAATTTTCTACATTTGATGAATAGTAACACTAACAGTGTTGTATATGAAAATCAAATGGTTGTGGGCGAAAGTACCAAAGACATCTCGTCACCGCCTAACCCTGTTGAATTTTCCTCTGAGGAAACCTAGGGCTTTTCCTGGATGGTGAAAAGATCCTCCACTGATCGTTTTTCCTCCACTCTACAGCTCTTTATGAGTGACTTTCTATGAACATTTTGCGATTCGCCCCAGAGGATTCTGCCGAGAATCAAATTTGTGGCCTCCCAAATTGGCCCAAATGGAGGCACAAAGCAGATCAAAAGGGAGACAGTCTGCTACTGTGATAATCACGCTCATTTATTAGCATTAGAACATGCCATCGCAACTAATTCTGCAGTTACATATACTGATGAAAAATTCTTCACTCACCTTCTTTAATTCACTTACTGCCTGATACAAATCTCGCTTTAGAATTTTATCATTTCCCATGAATAATTGGAAAAGGGATTCTGATAAGGTTGACTACTCCAACACGAGCCCCACTACAGATAACGCTGTGACTTTCTCTCCAGACCAAGTGTCCAGGATGGCATGCAAATATCACTCACACATGACATCCTCATACATCAGCCAGCTGGCAGGACAGAGCCATGCAATAACAGCATCACTAGAAAGGAATCCTTCATTGACTACAACGGCCTATTTTGCAAGATTCTTGGCAGAGACGGAATAATCACTGTCAGGACTATAAATGTTTCCCAGTGCTTTACAATGAGGACGAGTTGGCAAGTGCTTCAAGCATGTGCACTGTTGTCTGCAGTGTAGTAAACCAAATAAATGCTGGCTGTGGTGTGGTAGTATATCTCGTCTGATTGCGCTGGCTAATGTTGACCTTGAGACTGAAAAATAAACAGCATACGGGAAGCTAGAAGTGACATGATAAAAGTTAGATGATGGGATGGCATACAGAGTGTGCTCGGTCTGTTGAGACTTCATTGAAGCTCAGAGACCATGCTTTTAGTGCCACAAACACCCTCCCACACACACACACACACACAATACACATACACACAGTGTATCTGATTTATGGGGAAGCGCAGAGATTGAGAGCTTCTTTATGAATGATATGTATGTGATTCGATTCTATTAAACTATAGGGAAATTCATAAAACATCAATTCTGCTATATATTTTTCTCTCTTGAAAACAAAGTGTCTAAGAAACAGAGCTATTTTAAAAATCTATTGAATATCAATATAAAGTTTTCACTGCACTTGGAATATGAAAACTCTTTCGCACAAACACTCTTATCACAGCTTTAATATACAGACGTCTCCCATGTGGAGAAAATATTTCATGACTGAGAATAAGTCAGAGGAAAACAAGCTTTCCACACAGCTGATTGTCAATTCTTCTCATAGTGCTTAACTTCTCCGTCTTGTCACAGTTATTTCTTTTTTTATACATTCACTTATCTACATTACCCTGTGCAGTAATAACAATTTTGCAGCACCAGAGTGAACCTGCACCTCTGGTGGCCATGCTTCAGGAAGCAGCTGGGTCAAGCTTGCTATTGTCCTTGCAACTGCATGAGGTACACGTAGCATTCATGTTCACATCAGTACAAGTCAGTGAGGCCCTTTGACCTGATTAGCAGACATCTGCTGTGGCCAGAGGGACTGTTCCCGTACAGACACTGTGGGAAGACCTGGTAAAAGAAATCTTCCTAGCTGTATTACAACAGCAAGGAGCTAATCTGAGAGAGACAGAGTGTGAGAATCATTGTTTTGGTGTGTATGTAATTTGTATACCTGCCTGGTTATGGGAGCTATCATACTGGTAATGAGTAAAAGTGCATTAACCTCTTGTATTTTGCTGATGTCATTAATGGAATTGCATGTCAACAACAAAAATAAACATTTCGTCATTGATAGCTATTTAGACTATGTTTATGTAGTATGTGTTAACATGGGTGCATGTATGAATGTCTCAGGTGTTGTGTGCAGCCTTAATTCTCACATTAAAAGAAAAAGCCGAAAGGCATGCAGATATCCACCACTCCACCGCTGGGCCCCTAATCAGAACAACTGTCATTTTCCAGTCTTCCTCTCTGTAATTTAAAAACACCTGCGTTGTCGGAGGATTGTATTACCCCTGTTGGATTCATTTTTTCTAGGCTAAATGGCTGCTAATCAATGGTACAGCGACAAATCATACAATGGTTTGATTTGGTTCCTGTGAATTAAGGAAAGTAAGGACATGCCAAAGCTTCAGGGCCGGACCTCTTGTTTTTCACTTTCCTTTGTTCTCTTATCTGGTATCAGGGAGAGCTGCGAGCCCCATCACGGCCACTTTGACATCTTGCTAAACATACACAGACGGGGGGATCTCCTGCTTCACTTGAGTTTCGCATTTTCCCTGCAGGACCACTGAGCAGTCTCTGAACCATCAACTGTTTCATTGTCCATTGCTGTTTCTTTCTCCGATCCATGTTATCATTAATAGCTTTGAAGTTTTGTAATGCTTTGTAAGTAAATACTTACACCACATTGTTTTTACTCCACCTCATACCCATTCACACCTTCCAGAGAAGCACTTAACACAATAATTCCTCACGTCTCTATGTTAATGCATCCTCTGCATTTCAAATCAGTGTGTTATGCTTCAGGGAAGCTGCACTGAGGTACATCCAAGCACAAAAACGTCTGAATTGGTGTTGAACATACTCCACTTTTTTCCTCCTGTATTTTATGATTTCTGTAGACAGACATACGGGCATTCCAGTGTGATCACCATTAAGCTACAACCTGCACACGTGTTTGTTCATGTGCAGCCATATACATGACTGTCCACGTAAATTTGAGTGTGTATGTGCCTTGTTTGCATGTGTCTAATGTTCAGCCTGCTAAATCCTAAGTGTGGTGGGAGCTTGGAAAATAAGCAGTGGTCCATGAAGCTAACTAAAGCTCCAACCTGATCAAATGTGACAAATATGATAGTGCTCCTTGGTACAAAGCTCTCATCTGGCTCCCCCCAACCCATCCTCCTACCCAGTCTTCCTCTCTCCGAATGCCACCTCCGCTCTCCATCCTCTGGTTTGCTGCCCTTCTCTCTAACATGCAAACAGTCAACAAACAAACTCTTCTCAGAGTGTTACATCCCTTTTAAACATTTCATTCCCAGCATCTCTACCTGCATTAATCTTCAAAGGTGTGATTTCTTGTTGAGTAAAATGTTCTGACATTTAGAAAATCCAAAATATATTCCTGCTGGCATTAGTCACATGACACGTGATGACATGTTTGGGGGTCAACACAGCGGTGCTTGTTCTCTTCTTCTTGAAAAAGGATGTAAATAAGAGTCTACAGCCATTGTGATCCTGCAGACAAAGGGGCTCCTCGAAGGGTCATAAACACAGCACCAAAAAAAAAAAAAAACCTCACTGGCAGCTCTTCCATCACTGTAATACATTGCCAACAACCGTTAACTCTCTATAGCCAGAAATTTTGTAAAGGACTGTTCACACCCTGACCACCACCTGGTTGACCTTGTCACCTTCTGGCAGGCACTACAGCTAATTAGACTCATAAACAGTTTTTTTTCCTAAAGCCATTTGCGAACTTAATCAACACAATTATGTAAAATGAAGACAGCCTTTGTGCAGCTGTCCTCATCCCACAATTTTCTACTGTGAAGAATCACGTCGACACTAGTGGAATAATCAATGATGCATTTAATATCTGTCCATTTTGGACAAATTATGTTCTTGTGTTTCAAATACGTGGGCCAGACATGGCCATTAAACAGGGTGACAGGATCTGGCACTACTGTAGTTCACAGAGCGCCCTCTTTGTTTGCATGCTCCAAATGGGACAGAAATGCTTCAACTTGTTAATCAAAGGTTCTGAATGTAATGTGAAGAGGTAAATGCTTGAATTGTTAATATACACAAATTATACCTTCTTTGATTATTAGTGTCTGCCAAATTTCATAAATCGTTTGTATGATTTATCAACATCTACAAGCACCAGGTACCAGCAGAGCCAGCATAGCAGTGTTGAGCCCTACCTTTTAGAGGGTCTAGAAAATAGATTCTCTCAATCACTGTTTACATTAGCTTTCTGGGTACAAACTGGAGGCATCCCCAATCAGATCAGAGCAAGCATAGCTGAGTATGCTATGAGTAT
Source organism: Selene dorsalis (assembly GCA_900303245.1). Taxonomy (NCBI): domain Eukaryota; kingdom Metazoa; phylum Chordata; class Actinopteri; order Carangiformes; family Carangidae; genus Selene; species Selene dorsalis. The sequence goes on along the minus strand of OMNW01011584.1, from coordinate 9,776 downwards.
AAGACTAAGATTTTTAATTTAATCTTGGCTGACTTTGGTCAGGTGCTTTTAGATATATATATATATATATGTGTGCGTGTGTGTGTGTGTGTGTTTACACATATAGGCCCATCTCGATGAATTTGAATCCAACTGTCAAGTCTGCAGTCTTCCTCATGACAGTGTAGCTACTGAACCATACTAAAAGGCCTTTTAAAGGCTCAGGAAACCTCTGCAGGTGTTTGGATTTAATTAGCTGATTGGAGTTGTGACACCATTGGTTACCATAGTAAACTTTTTCACAATATTCTAATTATTTGATTTACTGAATTTTGGGTTTTCATTAAATGTAAGCCATAATCATTACAATTAAAAGAAATTAAGACATGAAATATTTCAGTCTGTTCAGTCAATATATGAATTTCGCTATTTGAATCAAAGTACTGAAATAATTAAACTTTTCCATGATATTCTAATTCACTGAGATGCACCTGTATGGGTGAAAAAACAAGGGCCACTATGTTGTCAGTAGGTTGAAAAGGAATCAGAAATTTCCTACAAGGGTACTATTCTTTTGCACTAATAAACTCCCAACAAAACATTTTTACAGCTACCTGCTGGAAATGAAAACTATAGTGTCAGTGCCCATATGTAAGAAGAAAGCTGCCAGTGGAAGAAGATCAACTAAGTTGTATTGCCTTTAACAAAGAGAACCACAAGAAGAAGAGGTTTTTGAAATAAAAACATAAAGCACAAACTAAATTTCTAACCAGCAATCAATATGTTAAGTCCAGCATGCATCACATCAAGTTGAAGCTGTACATAAAGTCAGACACACTCATTGCTGGTATTTTACTACACATCTTATGCAGCATGTGGATAGATGTCTCTTCTGACCAGTCAGACCAAACAAGGGCCCAAAAGGCAGTGAGAGGTCTGAGAATGGCCAAGATGGTGCAGGGGGAGGTGGATGAGAGGGACAAGGATCAGCTCTCTTGAGTGGTTTTTAAAAAGTTTCTTAGACATCAAAATACTTCAGTATCTTTTCTCATATGAAAGAGTTAACGTGCATTTCTCCTAGTTTCCTTTTAGAGAGGTTTCTGAGCACCAATGAAAAGGGTTAGAGGCCGTGAGCTCTGAACAACATGTATTCTAGAGCCTCTGATTGTTCTTGCACAAAGTTAACATATTGGTTATTAAATATGTATGAGCTGAGGTACTATGTACATGTAAAACAAGGTCATTTTCAGAAACTAGAACATAACTGTATATTACAGATTGGGTTATAAAAGCTTTTTGACCTTACAATTCTTATGGTATGCAAATAAGGTTTAAAGCAGGTGGGTTTTAGATGCTTCAGGTTGCAAACTGTACTGGAATTGTACAATTGCTAGCATGCTAACATTCGCACATTGATTACGCTAACATGCTGATAATTAGCAGCAGGTTTTGACAAAGAAAGCAGAGAGCAGCATGGACATTAAAAAGGCAGCACTTCTGGCTCTGACCCATTGATTTGTTCTTTTTTGTTTTTTTGTTTTTATATTTTAGCTTCCCATCATGAGTCTGACAGTGCCATTGGAGTGCAATACTAAATTGGTGGTTTGCTCTTTTAAGGGATCTCTGAAGTGATTTCAGCTCATCTAATGGGGGATATGAATATCTGAATTAAATTTCATGGTTATCCTTTTGATATTTGTTGCCGAGATATTTCAGTCTGGACCAAAGCAGTGGGCCAACCCTCAGATCAGCATCACCATCCCGAGATTTAGTAAAAAAAAATTTCAATAAAAGAGGTATCAAATGGTGCCAGAGTGAAGGGTTTAGTTTATGAAAGCAGGAGAGACTCTGCTGAGTCTTTGGCACAGTGATATCTGTATTTACTCTAAATGTGCCGGAGCGAGATGAGACATCATAACACTTTTATCAGCAACTTTTACACTTTGGAATACTTACTACAACAATCATGTATGAGAGGACATGAAAGGACACAACCTTGCAGTGAGCCAGAACAAAGGGATTCAGATGCTTCGACAATTTTATATTCTTTTAGCTTAGTTTGTATGTTATTTATTGCAATGTGGCTATAATCTCTGGCTCATCAACATACAGGGCTGGTTGCACTCATATGGCAAGTGAACACAAGTCAGTCTCATCATGAAGCATGCTATAAATCACTCACATACGAGGTAATGTGCTGTGCATGGTGGATTTCCTTATACCCACACGGTCAACTATTCTCACCCTTGGCGCCACTGTTAAATTTCAACATTATCTAAAGGAGAAAATCCTTTCCCTCATCTGACAGAGACGGATCACAACCCCCCCCACACACACACACAAACTCCTCACCCACCCAACAGTATAACTTCTCCATGGTCATCTTGGTCTATCTTCCCCTTGCCTGCCCCCCCCCTTGCAGATATCCATCAGACTCTCTGCGGCCTTCTTCCTATATATCTCCCCTGGTCCCTCTATCTCATCTCTCTTTCTGCTCTATTCATCCCATCTCTCCAGCCCCCTACCCATACATTTAAGAGCAGCTGAAGCCCACAGCAGACCACATTTTGTTGCTCCATCCATCATGGTTGACTGTAGGCCAAACAGGTCCAAGAAAAAAAAAAAAAGCTATGATTTAAGTCTACCTTGCTGTCGGCTGGGTGGGCTGCTCTGGGGGAACCCAGCTGGTTCCTAGGACTAAAAAAAACCTTTGAAAGAAGTAATTTTAGGAAGTATGAACTTCAGCGAACTTCTGATCTGTCCCTCAGCTATGATTACAACTGTTTACATGATTCAGATTTTCTGCCTTGATCATGAGGAATGATCAATACAGACAAACATTTTCAGGCCTCTTCTCTGAAAATGTTTATTAGAAACATGAACTGATGGTAAATCTGTTTTTAATTTCTCCTCTCACCCAACAAGAGGGGTTGTATGTTTTGTGCTGTATTCACAGAGTTAGAGCCAAAAATGTGGCTGGTGGTACATAATCGAACTGGGTTTACTGTGTTGGATTAAAATATCATTTTAAGTGTTTAATCATGAATTATCACATTGAATTGACACGGAAGAAATGTTTTCGATTGGCTAGAAGGCACAATAAGTGGTTTGAATACATAAAATTTTGTGATGTTGGAAAACGAAAAGAACTTGAACTGCTTGAATAAAGAGCTGCTGGGGAAAGCAAAACCACTCACAATTTTAACCTGCACACTACTTTTATAAGGTCTCATATTTTATTCTTTTCTCATGTATTATAAGAAGTTATGATGTATATAAGAATATGTATATTTTGTTTTGAGTGTCAAATACCTGCAAGGTTGACTGGCGGGTCCAGGTGAACAGGCCAGATTGGGAGGGTGACTGGGAGTGGTGACCTCTTCATTGTGACATCACAAAGTTACGAACATCCTGACAGCAGTTTTAAGGCTCAGTTTCTGAATACAGGCTGTGGGCATATCCCTGTGGGAAAATACAAAAATACATGGACATCTCACTCAGTTAATTAAATATGGGACCTTTGTTGTAGTATGTCACTGCGGTGGCATAAAACAGCCTAAAATTTATCTGGGAATTGCAGAAAAGATACAACAAAGAAATGTTATTTAATTACCTGACCTCACTAATTAATTAATTATCCTTCTTATAGAAGACAAATATCTAGAACTCATCAAACTGTTTGTGCATCAACATTGTGGCAGGTACCTGCGACTGCTCTCCTCACCAGACATGAACCTAATTGAGTGTTTACGGCAGATGAAATACGAGGATTTGTTGTACTCAATCACCACGTGGTGGGCAGAGTGAGGCAATGAATAAAACCTGGCGTGACAGTCATGATGACGGTTGATCTTGCCCTCCAGGAGATGAGTTAGCAATTTCATGCCAGAAGAAAACACCCATCACCATTAGAGAGCAACACTCACTGAAGAATTGCTGTAATTTTCATCATTTTGACAATACCAAAAGGGAATCAAGATGAGAGTGAGATTGCTCCAGTCTATTGGGGAGGAGAGAGTTGGACTTTCGAGGGGGGGTGAGTGACAAACATTGAATTCATGGGAGCTAGAGTCGATCGGAGATGTTAAGTAACTGATTGCAAGTGAGGGAGTTAGAAATGGGTGCGAGGCTAATGGAGAAATGACTGTACAACAAAAATGGTTTCAGTTTCACAGACCGATAAACCCCAAAGCATCACCCACATATTAGCAGTTACTCATCTCTCTCTCTCGTCTTCTTTTCTTGTCTTCTCACTTAATCTCTCTCCCTCTGTTTTGCTTTTCCTTCCCTCTTTGCTACTCTCTGTTTAGCCTCAAGACAGGTCTTCTATGGGCTCTTAACTAAATGGGATCTTTGCTGAGGCTATTGTTGAGAGCTGGGCCATGGCATAGACGGCACGCTCCAATAAGCACTGCAAACACTAAAAGGTAAAGGCCACAGTCCTCAGTCCCAAGACTCGTTTTCGATTATGTGTGTGAGTGGGGAAAGAAGGGGTGAGAGGAGGGATAGGAGAGCGGGAATCATTATCAATAACATGACACATGTACAGTTTACTGTATTTTCTGCTGCACAAGCATAAACACACTATGAAAACGTACAAAAGCTGCTGGTTTGGCTCTAACATGGCAGTAATGAGAACTTACTGCGCCAGTGATACAGGTATGGTCTGTCAGCGTAAAACTTGCTCCTGCTACATGTGCGCTATTGAAAAGAAACTCTCATTTTGGCTCAATGTTAGCCTCTAACAGTCCATCCATAATTCATACGTGAGGTATCTTTTAATAGCTGGGCTGACAAAGAATCACAGCATGTGCTCAGTGACACAGAAGAGAAACATACTGCACAAACTGAATGCGATTCATACTCAGTGTTCAGTGGGTCATGAAATATTTAGAGAAAAAAAACACGTGGCATGTTTTTGTTAGGCAGACGGATGGATTTGTTGAGCGAAACATACTGTCGCAACAGAAGCAGGAGTGTCGTTACCTCACAAGCGTAAGGAGAAAGAAGAAGAAAACCTGTCCAAACAGTGCTGTCACATGGTGCTTGACTGCAGTAGAAATTAAATATTTACAATGTACACTTCTTTTATTCCTTTGGAAAGCTGTTTTAGGCCTGAGAGGTTTTGAAGGTCCAGTTACTGCCAGGCTGTCCGTCAGCTGGATTTCTTGCTTTAAGGTACTGTGTTTATGACACTGCAATAACAATATAAGTAGCTCCAGACCATATAACACTGTAATATATGATGAAGTACAGTGAACTTGGCTGATATTGTGGGCAATATTAGTCATGTTTCAGTTTAAGTTTTGCTGCATATTTGAACTATTACTTGAAAACCAGCAAAAGAAAATACAAGTCAGCACTTGTTTCCATCCATGATCACTGTGTGGATATGAGATTAAAAGCTGAAGAGGAACACTACAACAGGACACAATTAAAAGGCTAAATTTCTAAGGGTGGAGAGTTATGTAAAAAAAACAAAATCTAAGAATGTGGTGGAAATGCTGAATATTTCATATACTGTACATCATGACTTATTCAGGCTGTTTTCATTGCACTTTGTCACATTTTGTTTTCATCAACACACCAACTTTTCGCCCTCTGCCAAGCATAAAAATATTTGTGATATATCTACTTTCCTTCACATTGTTACTCCCACTGTTTGTTTTTTTCACACACCAAAATGAAAATGTGCAAACAGGTTGAGAGGAACTCATAAAACTGACTCCAAAGAGAAAGTTACACTAATGGTGATATCTACCAATCATTTGAGCCAACAGTGGACAGATATGAGTCATTGTATGTCACCAGGTTTATGGAATATCAACAGAAAACCTGTCTTTAACATGACATGTTGGTGCAAAAAGACTGCAAAAAAGGGGGGGGGGATCAGAAAAGTAGGCAGTCATTTAAAAACAGTATGAAGCTGACAAAGTGAGCTCCACAGAGAACTGTAGGTCTTGTGCATGTGAAAACCCCTTGATGCCTGGGTGTCATGATGAAAAAGGTTTTGAAGAGCTCCCAAAGTGGTATCCTGGGGGAGTGTCCTTTAGAAATGTTTTTGTGCTCAGTGTCTCCTTTTGCTTTTTCTGACATTTTTGTTTTTTCCCCCTGAGGGTTCAAAAAGAAGACATGAGAAGGGCAAACATTTAAACAAGGAGATCAGCTCAGGTTTCACCAGCAGGAACAAGCTTCACAATAATGCACTGCTTTACAGGTTAGTGACCCATAACACTACCACAGTTACACAGGAATGTAGCTCATGGACCACTTGAAAATCTCAAAAATTCAGAAGGCCATCATCTAACCCTCTAACAATATGGAAGCCAAAGCAAAGTACTTTTTATTTTGCTGAACAAACTATCAAACATTGAGGACTGAAGTGAAGAGGGGAAAATCATTTTTTCCTCTTTGTCTGATGAGGGATATCATTTGGTGTTTCATCACATGTCTCTTGACTATCTTTCCTTTTACCACTGTTGTTACCATGAGTGTCCCATTTTAAGGCAAACAAGTTTTCTCACTAAAATTGTACAGTTTTGCGATTGAGCTGATGTCCTACAAGCTATACCTCTGACTACATGTTGCAAACAACTGCTTTAATAAAAGTTACAGATCCGAACATGGCACACAGGGATATTTATTAAATGTTACTATCATGCATTGCTGCCTTATTTATGATTTAAGAATATATTACTCTAAGCAGAGTTACATTTGATCGATCATCCACATCATAACTTCCAGAGGCTAGTTTGTAACAAACTTCTACACTTGCTGTACAACTTGATGAACTTGTTACCATTCATTTTTTTTATGCTCTCCTCTTTTTCATATTCAATGACAAACTGCATGGTGTTACCTTTCAATGAGCCACCTGTTTCCCTCACTTGCACACATTTTGTTTACTTGCTGATGCAATAAAAGCATCTGTTTTGTGACATTAAGTGGAGTTTTATGACTTCACATCATGTATTTATTAGCCCTGTGGAAGGGTGCTGATGCAGCAGTGGAAATTTTTTTATTTACCGTGGAAAAAAGGGCAGGTGG
>OMNW01011583.1:0-14449 GCA_900303245.1 Selene dorsalis | reverse complement strand
TCAATACCACTAATCACACATGACCACTAAAAGTAAACTTTTTCTTTTTTTTTTACATAACTGTTTTTTTTTTTTTACTTTTGCATATTTTATATGTGTTGTGTATATACTATATGGATGTATGTCTCATTGTACTCAACAATAAGCTATGCACTATGTTTGCATAGAGAACAACACACCACTAGTATGAATATGTACAACAGCAGAACATGAGACGATGCTCTGCTCTGTTTCCCATTTTATGTCACATCAAATAAACAGAATCTGAGAATGTTTCACTTTTTCTTTCTCTCCTCGCCCACTTTATGGTATTTAATCACAGAGGACATATCCTTGCAGAGGAGATTGACCACTGACATGGAGCTGTGTAACCTTTAAATAGCTCCTCTGAGATAGCGAACACTGGAGCCTTAAGTGATTGTTTGTAGCGAGGTGTTACTGGACAACAAAACCAGTTTACCTCAGTGGCCGATGTGTTCAAACTGTACAAACGTATCTAATGATGCAGTCCTGGTGTAGTCTCTATCTTAGAAATCACAAACATCCTCTAAGGCTCGGTTTGTTTGTTTTTTTCTTCATTTTTTTTACATCTATGTCCCAAAGCAACCAAATCCGTGCACATGTAATGTTGGCTGAGTCAGATGACTATTGAGTATACTTATAAGTAGCATTCTTCATGAAAATGTCTGTAAGCTCTGCTCTGTGATACAGATACACAAGCTGTTGCTTTTGGATTCTGGCAGATAGAGAAAAAAAAAAGTTTTTGGTTCTTTTAATTATTGGATGCTCTCAACTTTTTAAAAAGTGAGTAGGAGGGAAGTTCATCTTCAATCACTTCAGCGTCTTCACTAATCCTGCTTTAGCTGAAAAACCTCTTAAAAAGGCTTCATAGATGGAAACGTGGAGCACAGGGTCCAGACTACTGCCTGAGCTTTACTTAATGTATTAATTATTACTGTTAATATTTTCAACAAATACTTAAGAATCCTACTTTTCTTAGGAGACATGAAAGTTTCAGAGTCAATCAATGTTAAATGTTGAAATTTATTTAAAAACATTGATATGCTGGTGGAAAAGAAATGCTGTAAATCCCCAGATGAAGCCGATCGTTTAATCTGTCTGTCAGAAGAACAGATGAAGACAAAAACAGACAGTTCTCATCTTTTATTCTCTCAATCCGAAAACCGTGAGCTCAGGGAGGTACCACAGGGTGCCTCCACAACTCTTTTATTCCAAGTCCAATCAGCATTTTAAATTGAAAAAAAAGAAGAAACTGCAAACGTTTCTCCTAGAATTCAGTTTGATGCTGTACTCCACTCTTCCACAGCTCTGTGACAGGCCTGTGTCGTACACCTGAATGTGGACCTGTTAACTTATTTGTTTTCCACATTGAATGCTCTTGTTGCAGCTTTTACATTTTGAGGTCTAATTTTCACTCTGGTAGAAAACCAATAATAAAGTTGTATTTTTACTTTTGAAAGCCCCTGATTTGGGTCTGTGTACCACTTTCACTGCAGCATGTTCATGTGCTCACAAAAGAAACAATTAAAAACTGCAGCACACCGTTCCCAAACAGCAACAAGGAGCAGTGAAAGAGAGAAAAATGTAGATGTCTGTTGTCTTGTGAGCCTCTGGTGAAGCTGCAGTGCTGGTTGATGATGGCTAATAGAATCAAAAGTCAGTCCTTCTAGAAAAATGTATGTTGGGTTTTCCTAAGAAATGTGATGGAATATGCAGGGATTTTATTCAGGAATGTGGGAATTTCCTTAATTTGTGGGAACTTGTGAAAACTGCGTGAAAAATGTGATTTGATGAAAAAGAGAAAAAATGAACGAAACTGCAGCGTGATCGCATAACTGTGTTTTTCTGGAGGGACTGAGAAGTTACTGCAACCTCTTAAAATGGAAACCAAAGAGCTCATTTCATTATTAAAGACTGAGGAGTTGATTTTTTACCAACAAAACAAAATCAGAATGTGTGTGTTTGCTTTTGTCTACTCCCTTACCTGTGTTTGGGACCACCAGGCGTCCACCAGGGTGGCCGAACAGACCCGTGGTCCTCAGCTGCTCCTTGCCAGTGCTGAGGGGCCCGTTGAGGGTGAGCAGGCCCTTCTTGCGTCGGTCCATGGTGCTGCAGTAGTCCCGGCTCAGGTCGCGTGGGAAGGTCTCGGCGGGGGCTTTGGCGTGGAACTCAGCTCGCTCCGCCACACCTAGTGAAACCATAAAGGAGCTCTGAACTTTGACCTTGATGTCTGGCAGGGGGTCAAAGAGCTCTTTGTCTGTGCTGTCCTGGAAGCAGAGGGGAGTACTGTATGTCCGTCCCACTGTTAAGTCAGGCTGCATCGAGGAGTTGAGAAGCAGCGGGTTGCCTACGGAGATGGAGAGACAGCACAACCACACAGTCATCTTACAGTCCTACTCACATGGGACTTGCATGATGTGGCGGAATCGTTTTATTAATGAATCAAAGCTCAACCTCTGTGTTTTCTGAACAGCACCCACATGGGATAATGAAATTCACTGGTGTCCCAGATACAGCTAAATAAGGTCAAGATTGTGTTATTTGTCTTGGTTTTGGGTTTATTTCTTGGTTTAGCAAAGCAAAAGTAGGAATTTTCAGAAGTTTAGAAGCTGAAATCGTGTCAAGTGTTTCATCAGTTTCCATGACAGGAGGAAGATGAAAGAGGAAAGAAAATGTGCCACTGGTTTTTGCATACATCCAACAGAGTTGTTATTTTACAAAAAGTAGATCTGGCAGATTTGAGATTAAAATCAAATTTAATCTCCAGCATGAATTCATACTCCAGGTAACATTAACACAGTTCAGATCAGGTTGAGGAGACACATCCCCGGGCTCCTTCTCCTGCAATTTTGTGCAGCTGACCGGTGATGCTCCAGCACCAATTAAAACAACATGTCCGGGCAGGCGGTCAGTGCATCAGGGGTAAAGGAGTGCAACCTGGACAGAAGGTCCTGGGCTCGGAGCCACAGTCAGTGCGTTAGATTTAATTACCAAGCACACACACAGCTTGATCTCCATAATCCATCTGCTGGAGTCAGCTCCTCTGGATGGCGTCGTCCTCCTGAAGGACAGGAGGAAGGGCCAGGAGGGGTCTAGGTGGCTGCTCTGTAAATGAGGGGAGTCCTTCGGCTTCCAGTGTGGACCCAGCAGCCCATGGAGTGGGGGGGGGGCGGTCTTCATCTGTGGCCATTAGATGTGACGACGCTGCCAAATGGAGCGAGGGGCGCGCTGCATTGATCTGGCAGACTCAGATGTGCACTTGCCCCTGGATGAGCCATGCCAAGATAACGACGAAGTCACTGAGTCCTTGCTGCCCAGCTGTTGCCTGGCGAGGGGTGCGAGGCAGGAGGCTAATGTTGGTTTATTTTTAGGGGAATCGTTAATTACTGGAGGCATGATTTGTGATGAGTACTTTGGAGTGTGTTCATTTTGACTTGTTCTTCAAGAACTCAACTTTTTTTGTTCTCCTTTTATTCTCCTTTTACACTACGAACCATGACCAGGGACTTATTCCTATAACTATAATTTTACAATGGATTCATCTACGAATCTATTACACTAATTCTTGACTTTTTACTAAATGCACAGCACTAAATCACATGTTCAGTCCTCTACTAACTATTACTCAACTTTCTTTGTGAGGTGCAGACTGAATCTGGTGCAGATCTTTGATCTGTGTTCACAGACATTGAGGTCAACACCAGGAGCACAGTGTGTTGGAACAGTGTTAGGAATGTTGCACATCAAAACCATTTGTGAAAATTCAGCCAAAGTACTGAAAATATTGTTATTATATAGTCTGGGGCACCAAAAAGAGAGGAATAAGGAGAATGATTCTGGGGCCCACGACTGACAGGGGCCCAAAGAGGGCCCTAATGGAATTATAATACTGACAAAAATAATATGGCACTAAGTAGTTAACTTTTAATCATAAATAAATTCACGTAAAATGGTTCAGTCCTCCTACAAGATCATCTGCAGAGCGGTAATTTACCATTAGACGCAGATAGCGAGTAAGGAGGTGGAGACAGCAGGTGGTCCAATTAAAAACTATGTCTCAAAAATCAGGAAGTCAAAAAAGAAAGAAAGGAAAAAATGAGAGGAGAGGGAAGCAAGGCGGGTTTGTTAGTGATTCATCATCCATCAATTTGTGATGGAAAGTTCTGTTAACCACTGAAGTTCCACTGAAACCATAAGAGAGACATGTTTTTTTTTTTATAGAGGATCCGTCTTGCAGCAAAAAGTGAATTCCACTGTATTCAGAGTGTTCAGTGCTTCCCCAGACAAGCACCTGTCATGTTGCTCCTTTCACAAATATGGGAGTACTAATAAAAAATATTGTTAAAATGTATAATAAATGTAAAACAGCATGAAGTGGACCCAGTGAGATTTCTTTTCATGGGGCCCCAAACCCCCTGCTCCCATGTACAAATATCTGTCACTACTTACTGTATTGCTCCTGACTATGCCAAAGCTACTTAGTTTCTAAACATAATCCACTCTCGTAATTCAAACCTAACAGTGGGTATGTTCATTTCACTATTCAATCTGATTATTTTCGGAGGGATCGAACCTGTGACTCAGCTGTCAGTCACCATGCTCCATGACTACACCAGCTTCATAAATGATACAGGGCATGATATCAGATGTGATACACAATAACATTTTCAGGGGGAAATGCTGCAAAGATAATGTCTCTCCATGAGAAATGAAAAGGTGTGTTTTAACGGCCTCACGGTGACAGCGACCCCAGAGGCAACTCTGGATCTCCCAGTTCCCAGTCAGAGCCGCAGCCCGGTGGACATTACCCTCTCCGCAGCTGACATTCGATCACTGCTAAATTTTCTCCACTCCGGTCGGGTGGAGAATGATCTGATTATCGCTTGAGTGTGCATCTTTAAGAATGGCGCGGTGAAAATGGAATGGCAGTGGTGAGATGAGAGAAGTTAATGAAATGTACCTCAGGTTGAATACCTTGAGGGATAGGTTTGGAATTGGACCTCTGATTAAAAATCACTCAGAAGGAGAAGTAATGTGGAGAGACAGGGTCAGGTCCAAAGACTCATTCAGCACTCTGCCTTACAGCCGCTCCAGCAGCAGAGTCATCCGAAAGCATTTAAGAACTTCTTTAAGTCTTTACGTTGTTTTTTTTTGGTTTTTGTTTTTGTTGTTCGTGGTGATTATTAGGCATGAAAAAGCCACTGATTTGCAATTAAACACACCATTTTAAAGATCCTCTTCACCCGGAGGAAGCGTTTAATTTCCTGCTATGATTACGAAAAGGACGGTAAAACGTTAACAACGCAGTCACAGCAGAATAAGGCTGATGTAAAATGGCTCGGCAACTCCAAAACAAACTGGGGCTGGATTAAGAAGAGAGAGGGAGGAAGTGCACTTCATTTCACAGGGGGCGTCGGCCGGCTGATAGAGAGGAAAATGGAAAGGAGTGATTGTGGCCGGCGGAGGGCACAGCAGGCAGGCTGCAGGGAGACGTGGCCTATTTAAATAGGATTGATGACCTGCTGGATGTAGACCCAGCTCCCCTCCCTTTTTTGGTCCCATCCATCCAATCGCGTGACGAGGGGTGGGGGCTCCGGTGACTCCCCGGGCCTTGGAGGAGCCGGGGGCGCGCTGCGGGCTCCAGGAGGGCTTCTCACAGCGTTGTCACCGGGGCCACGAGGATGGATCACCCATGGCCACGATGGCTATCACTTGCGGTAACCCAGAAGTGTCAGTGACATTAATATGAATGCCTGTAGCGAGGCTGCCCGGGACAGCCACAGCCACATCACCAACACAAGTTATTGCTGTGCACAACAGAAATTGAATTGATGTTCACTGTTCCATACCCCTCGCATTTATCTATCAATGGCTTAGGCCAGTGTAATCTGATGGAGGAGATTGGTTGCCTGACAGTCAAATGTGTGGTCCGCGGGGGAGGGGACGGCGCGGCACCGGTGTCTATCAGAGATTGATTATCTCCTTCTTCACAATAACAGAGGAGCAGGTCTGTCAAAATAGAAGGACAGATCCTTTCACTGAATATGGAGGTATAAATCCAAGGCAAATAGGCAGGCTGTATGGCACGCTGCCCTGATGTAAACAAATGCCATCAATCACCGGGGCAGAGGGCTCTTTGAAGACGCCGGCTCTCGGCCTTGTGCACGTGCGCACGTGTGTCAGCGTGGACTTGATGGCACTTTTTCTTTCTTACCTTGTCTAGTGGTCTTGAAGTTGAAAGACTGGAAACCCCCCGTGAGTGCAGAGGAGTCTATGACATCCACTCCATACTCGCTGTGGTTCTTCCTGTACAGCATGACAGCCACTACAAGGATCGCCACGGCGATGATGCCAGCTCCCAGACCCGAGTATAGAGCTATGTCACTGGAGCTGTCCATACCTGGAACACACAAGGCACAAAGAGAAGAAGACATACTGTAAAATCTAATATAACGTCTAATATTCTGTAGCAGTTGGAGCAAACATGAACAAAATGAAGTGAAAAAAAATAAAAGGGGGTGTGTCATCACCTGCAGCCTAACTACAGGTCAGATGATACCACTTTAAATGATGTTAAAACAACTTATGGTCATTTATACAAAGACAAAGTTGTACTCTATTGTTCAAACTTATCATCAGTGTTTAACATACACATCAAGAGGATTTTGGTTCCGGAGGAAACAACAAAATCTGATAAACTTCCTCAGGTGAAGGCTCATGAAAGTGAAGAATAAGTGTTGTGCATCATTTAATGAATTGAGTGAAAGAGAGAGAGAGAGGTCAGATGAGTGGAGTGTCCGAGGGAGTTGCAGAGGACGGAGCAAACATTGGAGGAGTTTTCTTAAACTTCTAAAACCTGTCACTATGAAGCAGGGAGCTCCTGCTTACAGTTTACAGTTGATTCTTGCAAGCAACAAAGATGTGTCTCTCCAGGAAGTGTAAGCTTGCCTCGTTGATCTTGCAGTGAAAAAAAGCGTGTGTATTATGCATTTGTCAAAGTTCAACTCTTCAAATTGTGCACTGCGCTTTGCTCGGGACAGCAGCAAACAGGCATGGTGTGGTGCAGTGGTGGCTGCTGGTCTTTCACAGAGGGGAAGGTCATCTTTAGCCTTCAACAAATAATGTGCCCGTTTATTTCTACGTGAACTCTGCCCTCTGTTCCTTTTCTGAAACAGGGAAATGCTATAATTGTTGTATGATATGTAGGGAAATGGACTGTATCGCCAAACAAATACCAAGAAATGAGCTGCAGTTTGTTTCTCGATGTCACCCTAACCCTAATCCCCAATTAAACTGGAAAATGCTTTGGTGCTGATGTAGATTTCAAAATCGCTGTCAATCAAAAAGGGATCCAGCCGTTAGACAAATCATGCAGAAGCCCAGCATCCTGGCCCACCCACTGCTCACTCCCAGAGACGCTGAGCATTTATCCAATGACCGTCTAGTTCACTGCCATCCCATTAAAGTCCGTGGACACTGGGCTTTAACAGGTTTAATGCACTGAGACGCTACAGGAATGTACGAGAAGAAAAAGGTGTCAGTCGACCTGTGATAAGAAGCTGATTCTGAATGAACTCATCTTAGAGTTGAACGTGTGCTTTTTTAGTCGATGAAATGTAAACACAACAGTTCATATCTGACCATTTATTTTGTGAGGTTTTAGAGGAAGCAGAGCTTCACTTGCAGTCTTAGAGAAATCACTTCTGGGTGCAGGCCAGTGAAAACACTGGTTTGAGAATGCAGTGGTGCTATTGGTGCTATTTCCTATGAAAGCCCCATTAACACTGCGGGAAGAAAAAGAACTAGAGAGCCTGGTGTGACTCATGTTTTATTGAATTAGTGCTGTGGAAACACACGTTTTACTGAATTCATCAAGGCCACAGGGAAAAATGGAGAAAGTTCAGTTTGTGGTCACATTTAGAAAACAATGTCACGTCTCCAATATAAGCTTAAATCAAAGCCTGTTGCTACCTGCCACTGAGATTACTACAGTAAAGGCTCCGGCCACTGTTTGACAGCACACATGGATGTGACGGTGTGTGTACAGAGACAGTGTGACAGTATGTAAATATGTTCCTCTGGGATCTTTCTATAGCAACTGGGTCAATTCCTTTTCACTGTGACCATGGCAGCTTTGACAAAAAAGAGAAAAAGGGATTTCTAAGTGCTGCACATAAAACAGCCCTGTGTTTGTTGTATTAATAAAGACGTAGACACAGTGAGGAGGAGATAGAAAAAAAAAGAAAGAAATTCACTGAAAACAGTGCTGTTATTATGGAGACATTCAAGGGCAAACACATGCAAGAGTTGCAATGTGTTACAGTGGCTCCAGTGTGGAAATGAAACAAGAAGGATGGAAAGTGGTAAGATGGAGCAGACCATCTGTCTTATCTCTCTATGCTACATTATGCACCACAGATAGGAATAAATGAGCATGTCCAGCCGTTACTCTAAACTATTACATATCACATTCAAGCTGCTAACATGGAGGGTGATTAGCCTAACTGCCTTTAGACCCACCGGTCTATATCCAATAGCTATGATGGATATCTCGCAGCGAAGGCAATTAGGAGCCCATGTGGCGGAGGTGTTGGTCACCGGTTGGTTTGCGAGGACCAATGCGAGGCAAATTCATTTTACAGCCTTCCCGCCGAGGCAACCGCTCGACAGACATCAGTTTAATGCACTCTCTGTTCAATCATGCAAGGTTTCCTTAAAGCTGCAAAGAACACAGCAGGCACCGGTTTCTCTTTTATGTGGCAGGCTAATGAAAGCACTCAAGCTAGCACCTGACAGTCACTCAGCCGGGCGAACTCCAGCGAGTGATTGAAAGCCGCCACAGGAACGTGGAGGACAGCGCCGTAAATTGGTCAAATTAGCTCGTTTGGAATGATTACCACCCATTAATCCTTCACAACATAGCACATGTTCACTTGTCACAACCAATATATCTCCTGGCTCAAAGCAGACACACAGCTGTGATGTCACAGTTGTCATAAACGTCGGGGCCACTCGATAATGACATGAATGCAAATGAACACTTTGCTGGGTTAAATCGGGAGTTTATCAGATCAAGGTGAACTAATTGTCACTAATTTGCGTTTCCAGGAGTCTGTAGTGAGAGAATGCAGGCGACTGTCACAGCTTTTTCATCTGCTCGTTTTTGACTTGTATATGTCATCTCTGTTGCCAACTGAATTCAGGTCACTACACATTAGTGGCAGGTGGGGACCGGGAGTTGAAGATGAAAGAAATTCACAGAGGAAGACTCACTTTGAGGCTTAACGTCATGTAGCAGCTTTCGATCTGCAAAGACAGAGAGATAGAATGAGACAAAGAGGAGAGAAAGTGGTGATTAAAGTCCGAGCCCATGTGAAGTGACTAACAAGTGTGGTCTCAAACCCAAAAAACCCTGAGCAGAGCGAAGCGAGCTCCTCTGCTGGCTGAGCTCATGGACCATGTACAGTATGTGATAATGGCTGGGGCGGCCGTTGGTGCTGATTACTGTCCCCAGATCACCACAGATAAAGGTGGGGAGGGAGTGGGCTGATCATCTCTTAGCACTATAGTCCAAAGTATGTTAAGTCTCATTTTTTCCAGACGCATGAGGTCACTCATTTTTCTTTTTGAATATTTAAAATTTCTCAGTAGACCAACATTATAATCACAGGTACATTCTAGTGGAGATGAACAACTTGAGGAAAAGTAAATGAAACTCCAGGCTTGCAATGACGGTCTGTTAAAAACCAAACAAAAAAAAAAAACAACAGAGGTGTACCACCACCAGGACAGAGAAAGAAAAAAAGGATCAGTGTTGTATTATAATGTGAAACATTATTAACAAGATGGTCTCACATTATAACAACATGAATTTCGTGTTATAACCTACTATTATCGCTCAAAGAGATCTGTTATAACAAGTTACAACGTGTAATATGAACCATTTCATGGCTCATTTATCGCATTTGACTTAATCCTACTTCATGCTTGAGTTGAGACATGTAGACGTTGTGCTGTTATTCAGACTTTAAAGGGGAAGGTCCGGTCGCTTTTCTCTCTACAGAGTTCCCCCTACACTTTCAGAGGGCATATTTTCACTGTGGTAAAAACTCA
This sequence comes from Selene dorsalis, assembly GCA_900303245.1. NCBI lineage: Eukaryota > Metazoa > Chordata > Actinopteri > Carangiformes > Carangidae > Selene > Selene dorsalis. Next base: position 4,315 of record OMNW01011583.1, on the reverse strand, counting down.
CAGCTAACCCTCCTCCCTCCCCCCTGGTTTTCAATGAAGCCGTCAAGAGGGCAGTCTGCAGAGTGATGGTGGCTACATTATATATCATATAGATTACAAATTACAGGGGTGGGTACGTGTTGTGGTGCCGAGTCACAAGGTTGGTTTTCAGCCAAGAGACACCATCACAATTACTCCAAAGCTGTTTAATTAAGGTGCGAATCTTGCATATCTCCCCTTTAAGATGCATCTTTCTTACTGTAGAGAAGAAGACCGATCAGATACAACCTAGATTTCATCACAGTGAGCCGTCCTGGGCTGGTGAAATAACACTGGTCTCTGTGCAGCCAGCTGTGAGTTGAATGTACGGGGACTGTGCACAAACTGCATACTGAATACAGGTACTGTAAAGAATTCAACCACTGCCTTCAAACAACGCAGTCTCACAAAAGTCACTTCAGTTGTCTCCTGCTTGTTATACTGAAACACTACTCTCAAATTGAAGCCCGGGCTTTTATTTGCTTCAACTGCCAAACCGAAGCGGCTTGTGTTTGAGACAGGTGTCTATATGAGACAGGCTTTAAATTCATTTCGCACAAATCTTTAGCTCAGCAAAGATAGGAAAATACTATCAAATCAATTGTTTTAAAGAGTAAGAATATGATTTCTGAAGTGAATTTAACTCTTGTGCTCAAGCCTTTGGTTCCACTTCAACTGACTGACCCAAGGAAAGCAGTTATTTGGAAGAAGTTTAATTGGTGCCGAATGGAGCTCAGCCCGCCTGACCCGACCGGACACGCTGGTCTGGGCAAAAAATATATACAGATTGCTTGGGTCGTGTTGGACCTATGGCTTCCTTTTTTTGGGGGGGGTCAAGTTCAGGTCATTCTAAATAAATGGATTGCTATCCGGACTTCACCGAAGGAGGGAGTCTTCTGAAAGGACCAGTTTGTTTCTTTACTTGAATTGTAGTGGAGAATGGAGAATCTAAGTGATCTAGCAATGTGTAGCGAGTCAATGTTGACAAAGGTTGGAACAGATGCTCTAACAGTGACACAGAGGGAAAAAGAGTGGTTTAAGCAGCGATGTCTAACTATTGTATGTGCAAAAGGGTTAAAAACTTAAACAGGCTTTGAGAGGTTTTGTAGACGAGACAAGAATGTTCACCGAAAATAGACCCAGCTTCTAACTGAGACCTGTAGCCACACCTAGCCAGTGCAGGGGACCAGCATCTGTTTGAGATTCGGCTTTTTTTTTTTTAATTTATGGTAATTTGTTTGTAAAAATGTCATTTCAGGAATTTTTTTAATGCGGTATAAAGCCTCACTCCTGGTTGTGCCACAACACTTAATTTAGAGGAATATGCCTATCCATAATTCTGCGTCATTTTTAATTAGAATCATATCCAATAAGTAAAGTTTCTTGTCGTAACCTGATTAGTTTGGATATAATAAGTTTGAATGTCATAAAACCATGAAAATGTGTTGTAGTAAATGTTTCACATTATAACATGATACTGATCCCTTCTTCTTCCACTTCCATACCAGCCATAATAGATAAGAGATAATAAATAAAAACTTCCACAAAACTTTTAAAACTTCTACATGGAAAAATAAAAGAAACAGTGCTGTTGCATTCAAAAATTCAATAATACTAATAAATAAAATAAATATGTGTGTATATGTATAAGTGTGCTGAACTTGTATGGGCTCATATACAGGTGCATCTCAATAAATTAGAATGCCATGGAAAAGTCCATTTCAAATCAAATAGCCCCATGCATATAAATGGACATACTTTTCAGAAGGCCAACATTTCCATATTAAACATGCCTTTTTAAATTGGTCTTTTGTAATATTCACATTATTTGAGTTACTGAATTTTAGGTCTTCATTAAATTTAAGCCATAATCATTACAACTGAAAGAAATTAAGGAAATAAAGACATGAAATGTTTCATTCTGTGTGTAATGGATCTATATAATGTATTAGTTTCACTATTGAATTGAATTCCTGACCTAAATAAACTTTTTCATGATATTCTAATTTATTGATATGCACCTGTATGAGGGTAAAAAAGTTTGTTTGTTAAAAATGAACATCATCAAAAAAAAAAGAAAAAAATCATCATGAAAAATTCAAGTGTCTGTATTTAACAAGAAGGAAAAAACAAAGTTAAAAAAAAATAAAAAATGTCGTTCTTGTGATTTGAGAACAGTTCCAATCACAATAGTGATATGACAGATCATGACTCAGGCCTGTGCTGCTGCCATTCATTCATTCATTCTTGCATCACAACAGTAAGTAAAGCATTCAGCTTCTAAAGTCATTGCATGTGCATGACCCAAACAGTGCAATGACGTTTCATTCCAAACCTCAAACATCATTCAGCGGTGAGCATCTGCACTTCTCACCCTGGGACACATTCAGGACGACGCACAATATGTCAAGTGAGCGGCTCACAGGAGGAGGAGGAGTGCTGACATTATCATGCACTAGGCATCTGTGTCCAACCATAGTGTGATTCCTCCCCAATACACACCTCCTGTCCAAACATGCTTGTGATAGTTTACCCTGAGTGTACACTGTGATGATGAGAATGATGGGGAAATGATAAGAGTGATGATGATGATGATGATGCCCAGCAGGGAGAGAGGCCTTACTCTGGGTGCACAGCCCATCTGTGCAGTTCTCTGTGGCCTCGCCGTCCCCTTCGCACATCTTTCCTCTGTGTCTGGGTGCAGGGGAGTTGCATTCACGATTCCTCTGCCTCTCGCACTGGCTGCTGCATGTGGTCCATTCGCTCCACTCGTCCCAGCCTCCGTTGACTGCAACGCAAGGATACACACACACAGGAGGATTAACAGAGACTCCACATTTTAACGTACATGCTATTAGCTTTTTTTTTTTCCCAGGCTAGATGGTTGACATGATTAGTCAGCTTAGCACGCTAAGACTGGAGGCAGGGGAAACACTGGGGTCGAGCACTATCTGAAAGTTAACGATTCCCAATCTGGTTCCAAATCCGATTCTGCGTTTTAATTCTGGTTCTGAACGATTCAGATTCTTTTAAGAGGCCTGGTCAAAAACGTTTGCGTGGTGTCCTGGTTTTACTGGTGGTCGGTGGACTGCAAACCAAAGAGGAAGTGTGAAAAAATAGTTGAGGAACTGTTTAGGGAAATCAAAATTAAAACGTCTCAGTGATTCTGATGGAAATTCATTTAGAACCAATTCCATTCAATTCTAGACTGTCAATGCCCAACGCTACAGGTGACAGACTTTGTTTTTTTCTTTTCCATTTCTCCTTCTATATGGGTTGAATATGTTCATTAGTCATCTTGAGCTGTTCTTGAGTTGTTGGTGGCCTAAATGAATGGCGTGTAATTACTGCTGCCCAGGCTCTCTGTCAAACGAGACATTATTTGCTGACACTGTGACAAAGCGCCTTGATGTCACCACCACTGGTTTGGATTCCTTGACTGGGAGCTAAATTATCCATAGAGGTCTCCTCATCTCTACAACAAACAGACCAGGGGTAAAAAACACTCAATAAAGCAGTTTAAAGTCAGTGTTTTAGCGACGCTGTACAGCAGACACGAGGTGTCAGGAAAGGAATGGAAGCTGAGATTTCTGCAAATCTTCAGTTTGATTGTTTCTCTAATAACTTATGAAGCAGACGTTCAAGTGGCTTTTTAGCTGCAGCTGGTTTATCCACAGAGGTGTAGTAGTGATACTCAAGATCAGACATCCAATAACTGCAATCCATCATCTGGTTAGAATATAAATTTCAAAATGACTGAGGCATTAAAGATTTATTTGGTTTAAAACTGGGTAAAATGTGAATATTGAGCATCTGACAGTAAGCAGTAAGCAGGACTAGACTGGGACAAAAAAAAAATCAGCCCTGGGATTTTCCACCACAATCAGTTGGAAACCATCCACCAGTTCACCATCCTTGAGGTTCACTTAAATATGTGTACCTATTATAAAGCTATAAAGTAAATGCTGTGGACGAGTGTACCAGTGCAAATGGACCAGTGACCTCACTCTCCATTATCAATATGTAACACTTCAAGCTGTATTTTGCCCACAGCCTTTTCAGCTACCCACCGCTCACTCTGTCCCACTGTCCTGTCCCTCGTTACCATGGCCACCCTCTCCTCCTACCTGTTGTTGCTGCACAATAACGGCTGCGGCTGTAGCAATCCCAGCAGCAAACACATCAGTGTTTTAGCACATTTGGTCTCATCAACCAGATTTTTTTTCTTTCGTAACTTTCTCACAACTTCTCTGTGCTTTTGTTAGGGTCTCTCTCTCTCTCTCTTTCTCTTTGTCTA
>OMNW01011580.1:0-11626 GCA_900303245.1 Selene dorsalis | reverse complement strand
AGATAACAATCCTTCACACGAGTCCTGCACTTCATTTCCTGCAACTCATTTCTCCTTCTCTTGTTCTTTTGCATGTTTCTAGTCTCCATTTTTACTTAATGAAATTCTATTAAATACAAGTGGCCTAATGAGATTTCTTTTATTCGAATACTTAAGTCATTTTTCAGTGTTGCAGTGTCTTGGGAAAAAAATATCTCAAGTCTGATCCGGATTCCATTCATGAATTCAATGAACAGATATTTTACTCAGTAAAATTAGTCATAGTCACATTAGACGTAGATATGAACACAACGAGGCTGTGATGATGTCTCATGACTGTGACAACCTTAGCTGCTTGTCAGAAACCAGGCTTGTTTTGGACAAACCCAAAGAAAATAACCCTCTCAAGCACACTACAGGGCTTGAGAGGGTTATTTTCTTTCAGTGTATTTCCAAAAGCATATTTATCTGCTTTAACGTTGGCTACAAGCAGGTTCGTGGCGCAAAACTAACTCATGACTTCCAACGGTTACAAGCTAAAAAACTAGTAAACTGTATAAACACTGCTATGAGCTAGGACCTCCTGCCATGCACCCCTCTTTCCTTTCTCTGCACCACTTCTTTGTCTTTTGTCTCTTTGGCTTTTCCTTCACTCACCATTGAGCCAGGCAGGCAGGTATTCGCTCTTCATGCTGTAGTGCTGTTGGCCCAGGTTCCTCAGAATGACTGGCTCTGTACCCAGGAAGTTGTTAAGTGTCGCTGAGTATAGCTCCTTATCTGCATCAACAAAAAACAAGCTCTGGTTTAATACTGTTTTTTAAAGCTCAATTGTACAGGCATACGAAGTGAGAAGGTCAGTGGTTCACCAGAGGGATACAAAAAGAGAAGCAACAATCTGTGCTTGTGAAGTCAATGGAGATGTCCACGCTGAAGTGAACGCAGCATGCAGAGTTAAATTAGACTTGTGGACTCTCAGAGCAATCATATGGCTACAAAACAGATGGGAAATGCTGCAAGAGTTGTTTGTGGAGATCAGATGCACATTTTATGCCTCTGTTAGAGCTGTAAAAATATGAGTCTGCTCACTCCAATATAAAGACTGCTGAATTGGAAAAACAAGGGCTGGCTGTGTGTTTAGTATTGATGTAAATGTCAGCAGACTTACAACTGAGAAGTATTTTTTCTTTTGGAGGTGAAATAGCCCTTTGATAATAATTAAACATGTTCAGATACATACAAAATCCTGTATGTGCATGTAAAGCTATGTGTGTGCAGACATACTTACCCACTATCAGGCCAGTGTGCCCCTTGGCAGGGTCATAGGGGCATTTGCCTTTCCCATCTTCCAGGGCAGCAGTGTTGAGGGAAAAATTATCTGCATTCTGCACACACATGCACGCACGCACACAGACACACACACACAATGGGTAAAACAGGTGGTTTGTGGTCAGTATGTATTATAACCCATATGACACAGCTGCAAGCTGTGTCTGTCCGTTACAAGGACCATAGCTTCACCCTTCACCATGTTGTCCCATCGCATCAGCATCACACGTATGTGCATGCACACGCACACACAAATGCACGTGCACGCACGCACACACACACACACACTAGCATTCACACATTGTGCTAACACAGCGTGAGATACTTTTTCGCTTTGCCTTTATTTTTATTTTATCACATGATGGTCTTAGCCTCAGGTCAGGCATCTCAAGTTGACACCTGTCAGCACTGGGTCGCCATAACGCAACAACTCTCTTTCCAGGGAAAGATGTGCGCACTACACACACACACATACACACACACATAGACATACTAATGCATACTCACCACGTAGGTGCATTTGGGCTGAAAGGCGTAAGTGCCACAGGTGTAGAGGTGCGTGTGGTTGTAGCTCTGCAGGAAGCGGATGTAGTTGAAGCACTCAGTCTGTGACAGACGTAGAAAGAATTGTTAAAGTGCTGTTTTCAAATCACCCTGCTGCAGTTTTGTCCTCCGCTAAGGTGGAGCACAGTCTATATGGCGCAATGACACATTCTGTGAGATTTAGTTTTACTATAATGTTTCAATGAGGCTTCTTTCATCTGAAATACCTCAATAACCTTGAAACCAAACAATATCATATTGTCTAATATCCTTTTTATCAAGAATTTGACAGTAACAAAATCAGGTTGTACAAACCCAAACATCAAGCATTTCTTATCTTTTAGGTTCAAAAACAGGTAAACACTGCTCATTGTGGGCTTCCAGGAAGTATCTATTTGTTCTTATTTATTATTTAATCACTTAAACTGAGTTATGTAAGTGTTCAGTGTGTACTGAGAACATCACGTAATAGATGACGTGGTGACACAACCACATTATCTCTGTAACATTTCAAGTAAATAGAAAAAAGCAACAGATTGTTTCCAATTAAAAGGATAGGGGAGCAGTTTGAGTTAACAGTATAATATATGCACTGTTTCATGGGAAGTGCCCTTTAATGCCTGCACTGTGATGAACACTAAAGCTCTTTGAATGGAATTGGAAACAGATGCTCTCTCATGATGCGTACTAGAGGAATGAATAATTCAGTGCATCCAGTTGATGTTGCCACTGCAGCAGCAAAAACAATATCTGTCATGGTAATACAAGCAATTTGATTTTCTAAAAATTCATTTTTAACAGCTCTTGAAACCACTGGGGATAATCAGGATGCGACGACAGCCTCATTCAAGCCCTCAACTACAAGACTGCATAAAAAGACTAATCATTAAATATAATGATGGACAGAGTAAACACCATATGGTTACTCGAAAGTACTGCTACCGTATGTATAAAGGCAATCACAGACACTCTAGCTATTGGACAGTGGAGATGTACAGAATATATGTACTTTTGCTTTAGCTAAATGATCACAGCCCATCCTGCATGATTTTAGAAAAACTGCACCAAAAACCAGGGAAACTGCTGATTTTCTGACAGTGAATTTTGAATATGCGTTAACTTTTAATGACCGTTTGAAAGTAGTTTGAAACCTCCAGTTATACTAATTTCTCAACATGTATTTTTGACTTCAGTTTAGTAGTGATGCTGCCTGCTGCACGCCAGTGAACTATTTCCCTTTCTGTTTTAAACCACATGAAAAGTTAGTGTTGTGCAATGAGAGGAGTTTTAGCTCCATTTCAAAAAGCTCTGTGGGATTCTATAAAATATTTAAAGAGATTTCTTGCAAATGTACATTATGCAGCCTAAGCAGTGAAGGGCTCGTGCTGAGACTAAAGCAAAGCATGGTGAGGGGGGCCTGTTCACTGTGTATGTGTTCAGGCCTGAATTGAATTATCGTTATAAAATATTTGGCAAGAGTCAAAAATCATGATAAGATGTGTGACACATTTCTATCTGATAGAAGACTGCTGCTGTGACTGTGATGCATCTTTATACATTCATTAAAGGCACAGCTTCTTCCTGAGAGGTCGACTGATCAACACTTGAGTTGATAAGAGGTAATTACAGTGTTTATTTAATGTGGTATGGCTTAAAGTGTATTGTATTGTCTGGGATGCTTCCTGTGTTGCACTCTGTTTGGGATTACTTATCTCTTTATTGCATATTAGATTTTTTTTTTTTGGAGCAATCCGACCATACAGATAGTTAATGTTCAAGACAAAACACTCCCTGAATTGAAGCACCTTAAAGTTGCTGATGCTAACTCTGTCTGGAAGATTCACCTTACTGTACGCTAATGCAATGACTGGAAGTTTTCCAGTTTGCAACTCTAAACTGACTTAATAAATGTAATTGAGTAAAATACAGTGAGTGATGGTGCTCTAATAAGACACTGTCGTAAAAAGTCCTGCCAGTGTATAACTCCAGCAACTCTGTCAGCTAAAATCCAGGTTACCTGGTTGTTCTTTCCCTTGGCAACACACTCTCTCTTCTTATCCTGCGGAGCCGGCCAGTCAATCTGGAGGAGAAGAGAGAGAGAGAGAGAGACAGGGAAAGAGGGAGAGAGAAAGAGAGAGAGAGTTAGAGAGAAATATGTTTTGTCCCTAGGAAAGATGAGGTCTGCAACACATTCCATAAGTATATTTTGTACAAGTATATCTCATTTTCATTCAGTGATTTAGACAGAAAAATAATGCACATAGTAAAACGATGCTTGAACAGCATCATCTCATTTCTCTCTGAGAGAATACATGTGGAGACGCATCATGGCTAAAAAACATTCACACTTTCCTCGTTGCCATTTGCTTAACTTGGCCAATAGTCTCTGCATGCTTGACCACCAGCTGCTGTAACTATAGCAACAACCACAGACTCATAAAAAGCACATTTTACCAGTGCATTTGGTGCTGAAAAATCTAAATAGAGCACAGATGCACTATAAAAGGCAAAGTAATGTCCCAGAAATAAGAGATATATAAACCAAAGAGGCATTACAAAGTTTCTGGAAAACTATTTTAAATTATTCAAAATAAAATTTCAAATTATTCTTTAATTCAAAATAGTCCACACACTGAGCTACCCAGGTGGTGCAGGGACAAAGCAGCTCTGCAGAGACCTAAGTTCAGTCTCTGGCATCAAACACATCACACACACTATAAAGGTAGGAAACTGTGAGGTCCTGACTGTAGCACAACTCCCTAATGATAACACAGTTGTTTAAAGGATCAAAAACAGACCAACAACAATGCCCAGCACAATAGCCTACACTGTCCCAACAAAGCTACTCTCCTGCTGACACATATGAGGGAGGAGCAAATATGAGCGGAAAGGTGCAACTCGTGTCCATTCTACCTTTTACGATGATGATTGTTTAGTGTTATTTACAGTAGCTGCTTTTTTTAATGACTGTGCGACACATGGCTGAACTTCGCTCTATTGACAGAGGTCTAAAATACAAACTGTGTTTATTGAGGAGTTTCCACATCATTAGAAATAATTACACCGGCCATTACAGGCCGAGAGCTGCTGCGATTTCAGAATTAAACTGTTTTAGTTGACTGGATTTAAACCAACAGCAATCAAACAATGCATTTCTGCCACATACCAGTGGTCATAAACATGAATAACATTTACTTTTATATCGGATAATAAATCTAGCTTTTCATGGTCTTGAATAGGAAGAAGTCATGCACCTGGTTGTTCACGAACTTTTGTGTGATCCAATATTCATAGAAAGTCATTCAATATTTGAGATAAAATAAATATTGAATTTTGTTCCAATTTCTATCTGATATTATAATATTTTACTGGCAAGTCACAAGAAAATTATTCACCTTACGCCCTCATGACTGCTGTCTGCTGAATATCAATTGCTCCCTATGTTCACTAGAGAGATGATGGCAGTTTAGTGGTTAAGATTTAATAAGTGAATTAATGATTGGAGTGAGTAGGTGTGAATTATTACCTGTAGGCTCTGTGGTTTTAACTAATGGACTTTTGAACTAAGACCAGATCAAATTAAGCAGCACTTTATTGGTACTTATTTGCCATTTGTCACTCTCAGCTTTATTTTACAACCAGTCTTCGTTTGTTCAACTCAGATCAGGTAAAAAGATCACTTTGAAAAAAAAAATAAATAAATAAAATACCAGTGGCACATTGAAAGCGAGCAGGAGCTCAATGTTCATGACAAGTCTTACAAAGACACGTCTGCCAGAATAGATCTCTTTTCTTTCACATTAACATGTGGAAATAATAATAAGCAACAGCCTCCTGGGAAATTTTTCAATTCTTCACATCTATCTATCTTAGAATTTTTGTGCGACAAATGATTTATAGGAAATAAGTGCTGTTAACAGTGGTTTCTGATGTGGTCACTGAGAAGGTCTCAGCTGCTGAAAATGAAGTGGAAACATTTATTTTGGGAAGGAACTCAGTGCTTGCTATTACATGGCTACTTGGGTTCAGCGTTTTTAAAGGCACGTGCTTAATCTCTGATGTTATATCTCACGCTGCATCTCTACATATAAGTCTACATTTTGGCCTGTTATAGATTAATTTAATTAAAAAAAAAAGAAAAAAGATCTTGAACAGTAGTTCTCAAGTAATTCAAAGTTCTGCCTGAATTGTCATGTGATTTCTAGAGCATGAAGAGGTGGAAATGTGAATCAGATTTCATGTTATTCAAACTGTGGTGTGGGACTTGTGATTGGTGAATGACTTTGTAAAGACTGGGAACAGGGGAAAACATGTATCAGTGGTGTCCCAGTTACCACAAGGAATAACTGAATCCACTTATTAAATTAAATTATGATTTCATAAAACAGTTCATAATCATCAGGGGAAAGAACACAACTAAACAATGTGTTTCTTTATTTCAGGTTGCTAAAAGTCAGAGGCGTAAAGTGACTTCCGGCTGAACAGCCTCTAAGAAAATGACTGCAGCAGCTTAAAAGGGCCACACACACTCAGGCCATTAGACAAGATGTTCTGACATTTCTTGATGTCATTCACATGGAGTAATCCAGAGGTCCTAAAGGGACAGTGGGGAGGTTCCTTTCTGTCGTTATATCATTTATTCATGTGTTTATTAATATCATTTTGTTCTGTCTAGTTTAATTGATGGTGTCACAGTACATTAATTGTCTGGGTATCATTATGTTGTTTATTATATTTGTTATTCTTGTTTAAGTGGAAAATTCAAACACTCAGGCACATAAAATAACCAATTTATGTAGTAGAAAACACTTCAGATACAAACAGGAACCGAGTGTCTCCAAAACCATCCAGAGTGGAAGACGGACATGAAAGTAATGAAGACAGACAGTGAGTGTGTCAGCAGCAAAGAAGTAAAAAAGAAGCAGTTAAAGGATGGAGGGAGGAGGAGGAAGTGTCAGAGAGTGATGGGCAGATGGTGGCAGAGGGGATGGACTACTCCCTTGTCCTTGCTCAGTCATTTTTCTGTGTTGGCTCCTTCCCTCTGGATCTCACACTGGGGGCTGACAACAGGTAGTCTTATCATTACTGTAAGTCACAGTCCTCACTCAAACACCCTTCGTCTGTGTATGTGAGTGTGTGCATCTAATAACTGCTCATTACAGCAGTAAATCTGATAACAATTCCCAAACTGCTGTAGGCTGCTCACCATGCCTTCATTGGACTGCAGTAATTGTATTGATTGCAATATGTACCAATTACTGAGGAAACAAGGCAAAACCAGATCGAGTCTCAGAGGTTTAGCGTCTCTCTGCGCATGGAAGTATGTGTATCAGGTCAAGTCAAGGGTATTTATGCAGTGCTTTTAACGGTTTTCCCCAGAGTGATTCACAGAAAAACAAGATCCACAAATTAAAACAAGGACGATAAAAAAAACATGATTGAATAAGTGCATCATAAACTCTGAGAAACAGAGCCAATGTCTGCATAACCGTATACGTGTCTGAGCGCCTGTGCACTCCCACACATTCACAGTGGATATGTTGTGTGCTGATAGAAGTGAAATATTGGAGCCAATGGCTGCACTTATTACAACCCTAATATTTGGTAGTGCACTCACACTATACTGGTGTTGGAGGCTTTTAGCACCAGCTAAAATAAATAAAACCCAAATTAAAATAATAACTTGGCAAAACGTCAGAGAACAGCTCAACTAATTCCCCTCTATATATATAATGATACTGTATAAATCCCTATTTTATATATGGAGTTGAAAACTGACAAAATCCACCTCAGAAGTCACCAAATATAACTGAATACATTATTAAAAATATTCTGAATTATAAAGCCTCATACTTGAACTTTCAGTAGGTCAAGAAAAACGTTCCAGGTTTATTTTTTCACTATACAAGAAAAAGACCAAGTAGCAAAATGTTTTAAAAAAAGCTTACAGACAGGTCAAGAACAGAATACATCAATGAATGATGTTGATTTGAATGAAAATGAAGACAGGGGCATGATGTCTGTGGATTTCTAAGCAACCAATTAAGCCTAACTTTGTTAATATTGGCTTGCAAGCTAAAATGCTTTACCTGCTCTTAATCTGCTCATGCTCAAGCAACATCAATCAATGCATGTGGGCTACTGTTCATCATAATGTACTGTGTATTTCTGTATCTATTAACAATCTTACAACAGTAGATGAAGGATTTACAAACATCATCTTCATCTACATCTGTCAAAGTCTTAGTAACCCCTTCTTTTACATGTTTTTTCCATAAAATCAACATTATTCATTGATATAGACTGTGATTTTTGGTTTATCCTGTTAAAAAGCACTTTATTCAACTAAACCAAGGCGGTGTTCTCTTAGAAATGTTGATATGTTGGAGACAGCCATAAAGCTCTCAGCTGCCAGCAGCAATTAATACATTTTATGATATTTCCGACCCTTCGAGAAGGACACACTAATACATTTAGGGTAAGTATCAAATTGACAGTTTGTACATTATTAGCTTCCACAAGGCCTGAAAATTTCATAAAAGAAACATGGGCCAGACCAATAAAAGACCCAACATTGTGACTCAGTCGACTATGTTATGGCACCGTTAAGATTCTTTGATTACCTGCCAGACTTGCTTTTTTCTGTGTGTTCTTAAATGTCCTTGAGTTTAATAGAATGAAAATAAAACAAGATATAATAAAAATAAAGAATAAACTGTCGGTCTGTTAATTACCAGACAGCCACGATTGGTGGTACAGGCAGAGATTGTGCCAGTGGGTTCCGTTCTCATCCTGCTTATCCAAGCTGAACTTTTGTTATATCTTACATACTTTCATGTAATAATTAAATGTGGTATATTTAAATTAAGTATTTGAAATGAGTGTTTGTCTGTAGCATGCTGAGTTAGCAGGCTGTGTGGAGGAGATGATACAGCACCATTTCCTGAAGCTGTGTGATTTTATCATCTTAAATTGTATGTGACTTAATGTCTACAAAGGCTCTGTGTGTGGGTGTTTGTAGTGACAGCCGAGCAGTGTAAAGGATATGATTATTTTTATTTAAATCATTTCTTGTCCGTTCTGAGCCGTAGCAACTTTGAATCTCATGCACCGGTGGGAATTTCAGACTTGTGTTTGTGTGTGTGACTGTGTGTCTCTGTGTTGTGTATTGTGTGTTACCTGTCGTCTGAGCTGTCTGCTGATGTCGTTGGGGTCCAGGGCGAACAGCGTCTCCCGTGCTCCGACATACAGGACCCTCTCGTGGTCGGAGAGCGTCAGCATGCTGTAGTTGAACACCCCCTGAACGCTGAACCTCGCCATGCCGTTCAACACATCTTTAGAGAGAGAGAGACACACAAATGCATCATTACATCACTGATCACACCTCATTGCAAAATATCTCATCTTTTCTGTCAGCTGATGTGCTGACAGACGAAAAAAAACAAACCTGAGAAGAACATTTCACACTTAACTTGTTGAAATTAGTTAATGTTTCAGTTTAATCACACCACTGAGGCTTGCTCGCAGCCTATAGCTTAAATGTCATTCATCCTGCTTGCACGCATCTAACCCACATTTCGTCTGCTCATTAAGAGCCGAGTCAAACCTCTTAGAGCTCATCTTACTCATGAACTTCAACCATGTCAGTTTGCAAACACTGTCTCGTTTCTACCTTTTAATCCTTTAAGCTGTTATACATTTCATATTTAAAAAGAACTTTAGCAGATAACAAGCCTGACTTTCCCATCAGTAAAAGACACGGGGCTCAGAGGAGGAGGTTAATATTGGACTTATTTTTGCACAGGTCCAAAGGAACGTTAATAATCCTCAGTGTGTGTGTGAAACCTGCTTTTGTTTACACATCTGCTGCATAAACTTTATAGAGGAGCTCATTTAATAATGTCATGTTTACAGCTTGTTGCGCTGCCCCCTGGTGGCCAAAAATCAATTAATGCAGGTTCAAGCATTAACAGTTTAGCTAGTGAAATGGGAATTACCTTGTAACAGGCCTCTCATGCCACTTAAGTGGCTACAAGATTCAATTTGACCTCATTTACACCTCCACAATGCGGTTAACTATGAAAGTACCAAAGTACATTTAGAATGATTAACAAATAGCTACACTCTGAGAAGCATAAAGATAAACCTGAAAGAAAATCTCTCTAAACACCACCACAACAACTGCAAGCTTGCATGTTTTTAACTCATCAGGCTCTAATGGGTTTGCTAAAACTAATCACAGTGTCTATCTCCAAGATCTGCTGTAAATTATTCCTGCAGGACGGAAGCTTCCCAAGCTCCGTATTTACTTTGAGAACCTTGGAGAACCTTGGAGAAGAAGCCGGTCTTCGGGGTAAGTCTGATAAGTTCCAGATCTGCATGTCAGAAGTGCGATAAGGTGGCAGTCTATTTGGAAAAGCTGTGCAAATAAACAAGAGGCAATGACGTGCTTTCGGACCAGCCCTTGTTTTGACAAAGGGCGCAGAGGCGTGCACCACTATTGCCACCAGCTATCAATCCAACAGCGCAGTCAGGCAGCGCTGGGAGCTTTTAAAAGCAGGATACTGATAGAAACAGATCCTGAGAATGACAGAAAAGCTGCAGGTCTGTGCAGAATCACAATCGCCTTCATCAGTGAGAGAAATAAATCCTCAAAAGCTTCAATCAACCTGGGCTTTAATGTGAGTTTTAACTGTGAGTTTGTTGTCGAGCCAGATGTTTGTAATCATACTCCTGTTCAATAGGAATTCCATTAGGAGTGGTAATTTTCAAATTGACAAAAAACTGCTAATCTTATTTTGGAAAAGAACCTAAATAGAGTCTTGCCACAGTTTAACACAGCTTTTAGACTACAGATTGTTAAAGAACATAAAAAACTCAGCATTGCAGCATTGAGGAGACTCTTTCTGTAGAGGAGCAGCGGCTTAATCCAGGCTCTGCAGAACACCTATACACAACAATACAAGGATTTAGAGTTGGAGCTCACAGCATTATTGCAAATGGGGAATGTGAACCCAATGACAACGTGGACAGAATGCAGAGTGCAACAATGCTTATAAATGCTCACTAATAATGGGTGTAAATCTGTGAGTGTGATTAGTTCAGTATCTGCTGTGCACATCCAGAGGCAGATCGCTTTTTAATACAAGGCCTAAGTGAGGCCTTTTACTCTGATTAGGCCATCAACCAGCATGTTAACAGAATATTAGCCCCCTCATAAACCCGGTTATTGATCCTGTGACATCAAACAAATGCGAGTTATCTCAGGATTGTCTCACATGTTTAAAGATTGTCCTTATTTCTCAGATTGTTGCTCATTTTTGCAGCTCGTGAACCAACACAAACAGTCACAAAAAGATTAGGAAAAAAGACACTAAACGGTCTCTCCATGGTTCTCTCTGCAGGGTGTGTCAGAAAACCAGAGCTGACTTTTTTTAATCAAAATTGAACAAAAATGCACTTGCTGTTTTGCTGTTCACAACACACAAACAGCCAAGCAAACACGCACACGCACACACACACAAAAGCACGCTGTTCAAATCATCTGACTAGCATACTGACAAACTACTGGTGCAGAGCAGAGAAGAAAGCAAAGACAGGAGGAAAGAGAGAAAGGATGGTGTTTAGTCTTCATTATCCACACTCTTGTTGCTTGTAGTGTCACCTTGTTCCCCCTCTCCTCTGCTCTCCTCTGCTCTCCTCTCCTCTCCTCTGCTCTCCTCTGCTCTCCTCTCCTCTCCTCTGCTCTCCTCCTCCTCCTCCTCCTCCTCCTCCTCCT
>OMNW01011579.1:19080-31831 GCA_900303245.1 Selene dorsalis | reverse complement strand
AAATCCACCTCACAGCTTAAGTTACCACTGACTTTGCAGATAAATACTTTATTTAGTTTATTTTACAGATGACCAACTTTTATATATCATGCAGTTTCAAAGATAAAACTATCCAACAAAATATAATAATTGGTTTCACTTCAACATTTAGATACAACTTACATCCTGATGAATGATCATTAATAATCCTGTAACATAATGTATAATGATAACAGAGCCAGAACATTTTTAAGTTCTTTTGCACATAAAACCTTCAAGATATACTAAAATATACTTTAGTTCATGGTTTCTTTTTTCTGCATATGGTCATAGGTGTAATCAGCTAAAATGAGTTCCTATACTTTTCAACAATTAAATAGTCGATAAACTGCAGAGACAGTGGGGGAGACCATGATTCATGAATTGGTCTGGTGTGATCTCTGTTAACATGGGAAGCAGAAATCAATGACCTTCAGATCAACAATCAGATATTGTAGAAGAAGAAGACACTTTATTTATGTACCACATTTCCTGTCGGAGACAACTCGGTGTGCCTCACAACAAATAAGCAAAGCAGAATACAATAATATAAAAATACAAATAAAGAGAGCAATATATTGCACAGATATAAACAGTATGTCGGCGACTGGAGACTGGCCTATGGGTAAGAGAGGAAATGTCGTGAGTCTGTTTTTGAAAGTAGGCCTACTGATTGGAGCGCTTCTAATATTGTGAGGAAGGGTATTCCACTTTTGGGGCGCGTGATAACTAAATGCTGATTCACTTGATTTGGTTTAGTTCAGGGGACCTGGTGTCAGTCTGCCCTCAGAAGTTGCCATTGTGATTTTACCTGCTTGTCTTTTTTTTTGTTTTTTTTTTAAGTTTTTGATTTAACTTGGGTATGCACCTAGACACCTAAATAAAACAGGATATAATGCAACATGAAAATAAGGAGAAACAAGAGGAGGGATGAGTTAGTAGAGGAAGACAACACACACAAGTCCTCGTTATGAAATAGCATTGTTTGTCCTTAGCCTTTTTTAAAAATACAGTGACATGCTGCATTTACATTGACTAATACGTTTTGCTTTTGTCAAATTTGACGTAACGACCCCGCGTCCGCGGTGGTCACGTGATTCTGACGTGGGGCCATAACAGCTGGTGTCGAGTAGTCTGCCTTCAGTGTCACATCACTAGCTAGCTGCTCCAAAACCACTATGGATTTTAACGTGAAGAAATTAGCCTCCGGTGCCGGACTGTTTTTCACACGAGCCGTCCAGGTAAAGAAATACTCGTGCGTGCGAAGTGCTCGCGAGCAGTAGCTTACTGACAGCTCCTTTCGTTTTGACAGCCAGCTGCTACTGACGTTACTGACTACCTGCACAGTACAGCATATGAGCGACCGTTACGATGCGGTATCTGAGCTAGGCTAACGTTACGTTACAGAGTGTTAGATGTCGTTACGGTACACTATGTGGGCTAACGTTACGTTACAGAGTTTTAGATGTCGTTACGGTACACTATGTGGGCTAAAGTTAGTGTACAGTATGTGGGCTCACGTTAGTGTACAGTATGACGGCTAACGTTATAGTGCAGTATCTGGGCTAACGTTACAGCATCTGTGCTAACGCCTGTGTATCGTATCTGTGCTAACGTTACTGTACGGTATCTGTGATAATGCGGTAATGGTACATTAGTTAGATTAGCATAGAAAACGCATCTTTACGTGAGGTTAAGTTACATTGTGATCGCAGTTAAAGGCGACAATGTAATTAAACCCAGCGCCATCTAAATGCT
This sequence comes from Selene dorsalis, assembly GCA_900303245.1. NCBI lineage: Eukaryota > Metazoa > Chordata > Actinopteri > Carangiformes > Carangidae > Selene > Selene dorsalis. The sequence continues at coordinate 30,055 of OMNW01011579.1, read as the reverse complement.
GCTATTGACTCTTGTTAGCCGCCTTAATATCACGTTATCTTCCAAGTCAAGCTAATGTGACGCTAGCTAGTACGAAACAACCATGAAGTCGCTTGAAAGCTTCAAAAATTGTTATTGGGGATCACCTGCTTTGTTACCTTTGGTTCATTTGTGTAAGGTTGATGTGTGAGGTGGACGGGGGCGGAACAGGATGTCAGCTGAGCAGGAACGAGTCCTAAACTAGACCCAGCCTGATGTTATTCCGTATTCCTTAAGCCTTTAATAGCAATTGTTGAGAAACAACACTGTTGTTTTGACCTATGACACTGAGTGCTGCTGTTGTTGTTGTGGTGGTGGTGGTGTGTCTGCTCGGCCTCAGTTCACGGAGGAGAAGTTGGGACAGGCGGAGAAGACTGAGCTGGACGCTCACTTTGAGAACCTCATGAGCCGCGCAGACTGCACCAAAAACTGGACTGAGAAAATCTACAGACAGACCGAGGTCCTGCTGCAGCCCAACCCAAGTATGACACAGTTACACCAAACTTATCATTCTATAAAACACTTTATTTTCACACGCATTTAATGCTGTGATGGCTTTTCCTTACATTACTCTTGTAAACTGCAGAATGAGGGGGGTAATTAGCCCAGTAATAAAATGCTGCAATGGTGGTTACAGATTTTTATAAGCAAAAGACATATAATGCAGAGGATGTTTGCCTTGTGATATCAGTAAAGAATATCAGTTAAGTCCAACAAAGTAAAGCTCGACTTACATGGATGAAAAAATGGAACAACATTTTCTCAGTTGCCTAAATCACAGTCACTGGTTTTGCACCTTAAAGAAAATCATTGTAGTGTTTGTGACAAACAACATATTGAGACCTCACAATTTTAGCATCACCTGTGCTGCCTAAAACTGAGAATGGGATAATACTGTGTGTCAAGCAATATCAGGTTTCATTATTTTATTTACTATAGTTATAGTAAAGTGTTAGTGTCCTCAGTTAGACATTTTACAAATAGAAAATACAATAGTAGTAGTAGCACTGGTACAGTAGATATTAACTTAGCTCAATACCAAAAATACTGTATGAGCTAATAGCGCCATGCTGGTGGCGTTTTGTGCTTTCACCCATTGATCAGACATATATATGTTTTGGTTTAACAGTTACTGTTTTGTTTGGCATCCTCCTCTGCGATGTACGTTTTACAATACAGAAAAAATAAGGTGTTTACTCTGTGTAAACATAGCCATCTCAAAACACCTGTTGTTAAACTGAAGGTAAATGTATCATTACGACCTAAGGGTAGACAAGTCATCACTTGTTACTGACCACTAGTTTCTTATGTAGGATTACAGTGCATAAATACACAGCACCTGCAGACACCTATGACAGAACCAAGAGCTCACTTCAGTATATTTCAGAAGTTTGAGTAAAATTTAGCGCTTGAATATTTAACATTTTGAAATGTGTCCCATGAAGTTCTCTAATAAACATGCTTTAATTCTCAGTTTATCACCAGAGAAAACGTATTGACTCTTCAGTGGCTTCAGAAAGCATTCAGACCTTTTAACTTTGAGACAAATAAAATTTGTAGTTCATAGGCTGAAACCTATGAGACCATTAGGAAGGTCCTGGTGTAGTAAAACAAACAGTGTAATGTAACATGGGATGGGATGACATGCTGGAGAGTGGGGGAGGTCTAACGTGTGACTTTTTGATTCTCCATGCTACAGTTGATCACACTGGTGAGTATCCTGCCTCCCGACCCAGGTCCCCTGCTGGGGAAAAACTTTCATGCCTTTGAACTAGAGCTATAAAAGAAGTCATTGATGAACATGAGCAGAATAATACTGATGTCAAAGCTGTCTGTGAAATACATTTTAATGCTTTATGACTCGGAGCATTTGCAGGACATAATTGGGGTAGACCCTATTCTAGCTCATTGCATATCAGCACATAAACTCACTTAAACTCATGACAGTACAGGTAAAGAGGAAACTACATACAAGAATGACACTAACATAATTTAAACTGTAAAAATAGAATAGTGATGCAGTGTAGTTTTAATCTGTCATGAACTCAGAGAGCTGAAGCTGAGGTGAATAGCTGTTACTGCTAACTAGCAATCATTAAGGCGCATGCAGTGTATATATAAAACCTAATCATTCTCCACCCAATCAACTACTCCTCACTCTGCCAAAGAGTTCCTGAAGATGGTTTTCTGATTGAGTTACTTCACTAGAAACAATGTAGGATTCCTACATTTCCCATAACACAACTGTTTACAGAGGCTGTACTCACTTCCAAGTGATTTTACTGTTCTGAAACCAATAGCTGTTCAAGACAGTCAACTTCAAGGAACAAGTTAAATGCTAATAACAAATTTTTAAATGTTTTAGTACAGAATGCGGACAGAAAACCACACTATAATATAACTTCAACATGGAGAATAGAGATTACATTGAACAAAGATAGAGAGCAGATTCTGATCCAGAATCAGGGCAGGGTTGCCGAAGTTTCACATACTTCGCTCTCATCCTATGGGTATTTTCTTACCTTCTTTTCCAATCATCTCCTGAAAGTTAAAACATGTTCTCTTCATTACTTCATCTTGATGCTGTGTGGTGTGTTTGTGTATGTGTTTGTGGACTATATAGATCATAGTTGCAGATGGGGCAGGACAGGCTGCAGATTTCTGCTACGATATGCAGAATTTTCCACAAGTACAATCTGAGCCTCTGTGAATCTCCTGCATCAGTTTCATGTGCAGAAATCTTTGTATCAGTGTATGATTAACCACATAAAATACTTTCAGTTGTTAATTAACATCTATGTTAGCAATAAATAAATAATAATAATAAAAACTAATTCACAGAACATAACAGAAATATCAAAGACAATGCTAAGAAAGACATGTCTCTACCTCAACATGAGGCTTTGTCTTATTGTTTAGAAATATCAAATCTTGTTGTGGACATGTGAAAGGGGATATATATTAATTAATTTTCAGGGATACCCCTCTCCATTGTTCTCCTGTGGGGTGACTAATTTTCCAGGCTTAAAACTGTTACATACATCTGCTCCAAAATGTACTTGTGGAAAATGTTTTAACTTGATCAATAGCTTTGTAATTAAGTATTTTATGGTATTCATTTATCCCATGTGACAAGTGTTAAGACTTGGGTGGTGTTTTGGTAATAAGGGGTTTTAAAATCCTCACAAGTACTACTCCTGTTTAAAATTACACATGTTGCTGCTCGAATTAACATTTGTCCACTAGGGGGCAGTAAATCTATTTTAGTTGAACATTGGTGTTTCTTGTCACCATGTTACTGTAAGACCGATATTTCAGAAGAATGAGAAAAGCTTCTTCCACATTAAGGCTGAGACAGGCACAGGAAACAGGTAGTGGCCTGAACTGTCTCAGGCAGCCATACTTAGAATAAGTTAACAAATCAGCTGTGACTGCGGTGACCTATTCTTTTGTAAAAGACACATCATGTGATGCCCAATCTAAGACAATAGTCTCCACTTCCACAACTACAATTTGTGAATGGACGACAACAGCCAGAATCAGTAAGGCATCATAAGTAGCTCAAACATTTCAGGTTTAAAGGTGATAACACTGTTAAGGTTATGAGGATCCATTGCACTGAAGTGACCCACTACAGATCAAAGACACCTGATCTAAACAAGCCGTCGAGAGGAATGTGGTGTGAATTTGTTCTGCGGGTTGATGACAAGAGAAGTAACTACTCTTTTTGTCACTGAGGATAGTTCTTCATGAGTCTGGCTAAGTGTTTGGGATAGTTGTCCTGCTGCAAAACAAATCTGCACCAATCAGATTCCACTTGATGGATCAGAGCATCTGAGGACCCCGATATAGCACAGTCCTGTGCATGTTTTAGATTGTTTTGGTATGAAAACAAAGACACCATCCAAGTCTAACACAAGTTGCATCATGTGTGTAGGCACATGTAGACATTGAATATCAAAAGGCCATGTGTTGTTTTTCCTATGTTTGGATGCGATGTAGGTTTTGATTGATTGTGTTTGTTTACTGATTGCATCACAGTGGACAAACAAACAGAAACCTTCCACTTCACTGTCGACAGTGTAGGTGGCATTTACTCTGGTTTGTGAAGGTCCTCCTGCGACCTGATAGTCCACTCCATGTATTTTAAGGAGTTCCTGTTGTTTTGTCCTACAATGTTTTTTTTCCTGAAATACTTTTTTTTTTTACAGATGCTGCATTTGGATGAAGATGCATATCATGTCCTGACTAAATTAATACTACACCCAAAATGAGTATCTTATAATCCTAAATTGCTTATCATCAGTGTTTCCTATGGCTTTACATATGTTACAAGAAGCAAACTAAGCATACAGCCATATACATCTTTGAGTGAATCATTTTGTACTAATGCTGTGAAAATCCATGTTGTTTTTCTGCTCCTCAGAACATTTAATTGATTATCATTTATATTAATTGACTAGTTGTTGCAACTCTGTAAAATGTAAGTTATTCTTTTTGGGTATAGTTTTAATTTAATCAGCGTGAGGAGTATAATATCTGAAAGGTTCTTATACATCTGAGCTGTGAATTAAACCTTTCGTGACTTTCTACGCAGGTGCCAGAATTGAGGAGTTTCTGTATGAGAAGTTGGACAGGAAGGCACCGTCCAGAATTACCAATGGAGAGCTGCTTGGTCAATACATGGAGGATGCAGCAAAGGAATTTGGCTCAGGAACTCCATATGGTGGGAGTTTACGGATTGTGTGAGAATGTGACCTTTTGGAAATAGGAAAAACATATTAACAAATAGTACACGGCTGAAATGTGATCAGCTTGGCTAAACTGCATGCAGATGTGACCTAGTTCACATTGTTTGTTGACGTTAGCAGTGTGAGAACACAAGCTATACATGAACCATTTTCTTGTCTTTTTTATTTTGGCTTTATTGTAGTAGAACAGTGGAGAGAGACAGGAGAGTTCCTGAGAGAGATGGGATGATGCACAGCAAAGGCCCATGGGTCATATTCAAATTTATGTGTCTATTATTCATGTGGTGTAGATTACAAAGAGCCTCCGAATCCAGGTACATGTTCCTTTCCACTGAACACTAACCCATGTCAGATCTATGGTTAACTCTGAGTAGAGAAATAGGAAAGAGATAGAAAGAAACATGTACCAGGAGACTCTTAACTCAGTAATTGTTTCTAAGAGACAAATGCAAACCTTAATATGTATGACAGAATTAACAACATTGTCTTTTATTTTGAAGATATATAGCCAGGAAATGTATGCATATCTGAGATGCAGTACTATTGCTCCTCTCTGTGTTTTGCAGGGAGCACTCTTATCAAGGTGGGGGACTGTGAGAGGAGATTAGGAGCAGCAGAGAGGGAGTTCCTCCAGACATCAGCCATCAGCTTTCTGACTCCCCTCAGGAACTTCCTAGAAGGAGACTGGAAAACCATTTCAGTGAGTTCCACTGGTATTTTTAGGGGGAGGATTGTCACCAACGATGGCGCTTTTATCAATCACAAAAACTATCATTCTAGTAATGTTGAGATATTTCATGGTGCCGCCCTCTCCCCGTTGAATGTGGTAATGTCAGTAAAGTCCCTCTTCTTGGCCGTCTTCCGTGTGTCCACGTCGTAAATGGGGCAGGACGACATACCACACTTCATAGGAAGCTCATTGGAAATTTGTCATATGCTTGGTATTGTGTGATTTTATTGTGCGGATTTAAAGGGAACCTGGGACGGACTGGGAGTAATAAACAGGTCTCTCTCTCCCTCTCTCCCTCCCTCTCTCTCTCCCTCTCCCTCCTGATATGTAGCCATGATATCGCACTGTTACCTTCAGCTACTCACCAACTGTGTCATTGTAATTTACTTCAGAAAGAGCGACGTCTTCTGGAGAATCTTCGCCTGGACCTGGATGCATGTAAAACACGTTTGAAGAAGTCCAAGTTGGCAGAGGCAAAAGCTGCGGTGAGTTCTTAATAACCTCAGTACCCCCTCACCCTCGTCCCCACATGTTCCGCTCTCATAGTAATGTGATGAAAACTTTGGTGGCGCCGACTAACTGTTTGTTTGTATCCACAACCTTTTCAGTGCGAGGGCGAAGTGAGTATAAAGGCATTTGTAAAGACGTTGAATTTGTTGCACATGTTGGGTTTTTCTTACTTGCTTTTAGTTTATTTTCTGTGCCATTCATTTACTGATGGCAAGAAATTGTTGATGACTGAAAAAACAGCTTTAATCTGAAGGTGACTCTTTGTAGAGAGGGTTTAAAAATTTAGATCTTTAGATTCCTTTTTTACTGTCACTTTTATGTGTCACATAAAAACTAAATAAATTTCACACAGTTGCACACCAAAAGAGTGTGATGGAAAACCAGGGTTTATACAGGAGTGAGAATAATTTGACCAAGATCTGATGGTGCACTGGGGGAAAAAAATAATTCTATTTGATGATCTCTCTGCTTTTGTTTGTGATGATAAATTCATTCATGGATGTCTTCCTTTGTCTTTATGAGCATTGACTTCATGCTGATATTCGCTGCATGATGAAAAGATTTGCTTGATTTTCTGTGAATGTTGATTTAAGTGCATCAGATTTGGATCATGAGTCAGCAGTATTTCAGTAAACAAATAAAAGAAACAGTACATGAACAGTTTATAGATGCTGCTGTAATTCTTGGCCCAGATGGCAGAGGTTTTGCCCTAAATAAACCCTGATTTAGTCCCAATAAACTTAAACAGCTGGTTGGCTTGTCAGGGTGATCCCTAGGTTTCGCAATTGGGTGTATTTATTATGACTGTGTTTATGTCAGTCCCAGGTAAAGACAAGGTGTTTCCAGTGGTAAAGAGTCCAGCGCTTCAGGCTAATCTTAGCTAATGTATTACTGTTGACAGATATTTGAAATGAAATGTTAAAATCACATCTCCAGCTCTCCCTGAATGGGACATGACTAGTGTCATCATCATTTAGAGTTGTTTATCCTTCTGCTGTTGGTTTGTCATACTCCTGCTTTTCACTAATGTTGTTGACTGAAGTTGTTGCACCACAGTTTCGGTTTTCCCATAATATGAGATCATTATCATTTATATTAATCGACTACCCCCGACAACTCTGTAAAACGTAAGTTATTATTTTTGGGTGTAGTTTTAATTTAATCAGCGTGAGGAGTATAATATCTGAAAGGTTCTTATACATCTGAGCTGTGAAGTAAACCTTTAATGGGTCGTGACTAGTGTCATCATCATTTAGAGTTGTTTATCCTTCTGCTGTTGGTTTGTCATACTCCTGCTTTTCACTAATGTTGTTGACTAAAGTTGTTGCACCACAGTTTCAGTTTTACAACAAGATGAGATCACATGTTATTCTCTGATTGCTTCCTCTGGCAGGATAATCTTAACTTCCTGTTATTTTTAATGGTTAATTATTTTCAAATCTTGTAGTGAGAGCATGTTTCTTAACAGACATGTTTCGTAACGTCTCTCCTGCTGTGTATACTTTAATGCTTGAAAACCTCTGTAGTCTTTGCCAGGAATAAACAGCAGCATCTTATAATGTACAAAGACATCTGGAACATTCATAAACACAATGACAAAGTCTTCTTCTCATATGTAAGGCATAGCTTAAACAAATATGATGAACCAGCATCTATTGTTTCATTGAAAAGAGATTGCGCAAGATGGCGCTTAGAGTTGCAAGTTCCCCCAGATGGTACAAGATTTTATATAATTTATTTTATAATTCTAGGACAATCATCCAAAGTTATTGTCAAAGGACAGGAATGTGTGGTTAAACACAGACTGACCAGCTGATTAGATCATTGTACATCTTGCGTGAGGACTTTGACAGGTTGGCAGAATAATACAATCGAATGTAATCCAAACAAATTTACAAAGAAAAATTCCACATTATGAAAAACAGTTTCTTTTATTTTAGTCAGTATTTTAGAAAATAATACATTAGTTTACTCTCTGCAGTCACAAGATCAAAGATTTTGTACTTAAATGTGACTTCCTCTTCGCTCTTCATGTGGTTGGCTATGGCTCATGAGCAAGCAGTCTGTCCATTGATGAATCTAAAACTAAAACCAAAACTGGTTTAAGGCCCCAGAAGGCCCTAAGAGAGAAATTTACCATCATCTCTGAATGAATGAACACTTTCTCTGCTTTTCTTGAAGCTTCTTTTTGTTTCACTGTTGGACAGAACTGACAGTTCTGTTATCAGATGATGCTGACAGCCATGATGCATGTTAGCATGTGCATGGTGAACTACTGCTGACTATAGTCTTAAAGCAAGTTATATCACTGACTGTCCCAGTAACATACAGTTAGTCAGGTTATTGACTTAGGCAAACAAGTCATAAGTTATACTGGGGTGAGAGGATTTTTACGCTCAGCTGTGTTGCATCACCTCTTATCAGGCAGACATACCAAATTCATTCACAGTGTGCTGGCAGGTGAATCACCTGTAAACGGATGCAGGAGGAAGAAATGAATGAATCAGTCAATGATAACTTAAAGCAACTTTCAGTTTTCTGTGTGTAGCTCATCGGCATCATCGTTTCATTTCTGCTCGCCAGTCATCTTGCCTGTGTTTCTGACGTATGGTTGCCTGAGTGCATCATTGTTAAAAAACGTTACTGTCTTCTGTAGATGGCTCCAGACTTTCAGGAAACCAGACCCCGCAACTATGTCCTATCTGCCAGTGCCTCTGCGGTAAGGGGACAATTCAGGACATTTGCAGTATCTCTTAAAAGTCAACTAATAATAATTATCAGGTTGTATCTGCACGTTGCTCCAACAGAAACAGAGAATGACAGAAGTTCATGGGAAAACTGTGTATTATGATTCTGGTGTGACCAGCTATTGTTCATTCAAGTATTTTTTTTATGATAGTAGACCTCAGCCATGTTTAGTCAGTAGGTGTTTCTTTCCATAACAATGGTGACAATAAGCTCTGACTTTCATACCAGACCTCTGTGTCATGCCTTATGTTGCTATGGTTAAAACTGGGATACCAATGATAACAACTTCTTATCAACAGGGAGTCAAAAGTTTATCTTTAAATCCGGTAAAGGTTAAGCTGAGAGGAGTAGTTTTGAGTGCTACAAAGAACGATTGTGTCACACTTCAAACAGTGGCTTAACAGGGCCAACAATACATAACCATACAGTGTGGTTGTAAGTGAGCTGAGTCATGACTATAGCGTCAGGATGTGCCAGGGAATTGCTTTGGAGTCAAATGAAGTGTTTTCCAGATGTGGTTATGTGTGTTTTTCTTTCTTTTATTTTGTTGAGATGTTTTTGAGAAAAAATCTGAAGAAAGAAATAGAGACTTCGAACATGTTACAAAACAGTCGCTCTCTATACAGACTGTTTCTAAATTACCTTTTAATGCAATTCTCTATGATTTATTTACTGACACGCTGAAACCGGTGTATCCGTACTGAACGCATACTGGCCTTATAAACAACTCCAGCTTTGACATTTCATCACTCAGGGCTGTATACCATAAACAGTACATTTGTTGTAATATCCTAGGTGCTGGTACTTTTAATATCACAGAAGATAAATCCTTGTAATGACTAGTATTTTCTCTTCTGTTTACTGCATCCTCTCAGCTGTGGAGTGAGGAAGTGGAAAAGGTGAGTACTGCAGTGATGCAGTGGAGTTAACAGCAGGCACTTACAGAAGTAGTTGTTAAATAATCCGACAAATTCTTAATTCAGGAATACTCATACCTTTATCTAATCTATGTATCTGTATCTCTTTAAATGCAGTCTACGAGTAATTTATAAATAATAATAATAGTAAAAAAAAAAAAAGACAAAAAAGTAATAAAAAAACATCTTAAATCTTCTTATGCAATGTGTCTTCTGAGAACTAATGATGACTGTATCACCTGTTATATGATCTATCAGATTATTTTTCTCTCATTGGCCTGTTATATCATATAGTTTATAAACACTGTGTATCTAAGATTTTTCTCCCTGTTTCAGGCTGAACATGAGCTGCGAGTGGCCCAAACTGAGTTTGATCGCCAAGCAGAGGTTACGCGGCTGCTCCTGGAGGGTATCAGTAGTACACATGTATGTCTGCCACAACATTTACTTTTGCCTTACGCAGATGTTAACGTCACCTTTTTAGGCAGAACTCAAGATTTCAGGAACTATGACAATGACAATTTCACAAAAAAGGGTTTTCATTTCATGACCATAACAGGCATGCAAATGAAACTAGTGTGAGTGGAGGAGACAGGCAACAGGGAAGAGGGAAGAATTGTTCTGTAGTTTATTCAACTTTGTGTTGTACTTCTTTGACACCTATTGTAATATCATTTACTGCACAGAAAGTACACTGTTATGTGTACAGCACCATGAAAGGAGCCACTTTTCTGCATAATGAGCACCTACAGTTATGGACCCTAGTCTCACTTGTCAAATAAATAATCAGTCCTGTCGTGTTGTTGCTTTCTCCTCAGGTGAATCATTTGCGCTGTCTGCACGAGTTCGTGGAAGCTCAGGCTGCTTATTATAAGCAATGTCACCATCATATGCAAGAACTTCAGAAAGAGCTGGGCAGGTGAGAACCAGGCAAGAGGTCACATGGGTCAGCCGGCCATCAGTTTCATACTGACTCTACTTGAAATGTATTTGGAGGTTTCTAAGTTTGCAGGCAGCATTCCAAGGATGTTAACAAATGACTGATTTGTTATCCCGAAGTGCTGACAGTTGGCAGAACAGGTTTCAGTGGCAGTGTATTCCACAAAAACCTCATATGTGTCAATGGCTCTCTTCAGCTCTCATTTCTCACTGCCACGTCCTGTTTCGCAAGTCTCATCTCTCTAAACACAGAATTACACAAAGTTTTAACTGTATAATTTGTAAAAACATAAATATTTTATTTAGTCATGATTCAGATCATTCTTTTCATTTACTAATTTATTTAAGATACAAATGTCCAT
>OMNW01011579.1:0-16561 GCA_900303245.1 Selene dorsalis | reverse complement strand
TAAAGGGGGGGGGGGTGTGATGGATGGAGGAGTCTCCAGGGACTGCTGCCAGCTCATCAGGGTTGATGGCTGGCACCTGGCTGGGTGTGACTACCCACTTGGGCTAAAATGTTCAGCTCTGGGAAGCCACTCTCTCGCTCTGCAATCCGGCCGGGTTGGACCTCCAGCACAGCCTGTGGGGGTTTCCGGGGCCTTTGTTTCCTTGTTTAGTTGTTTGTGTTGGTTTTGGTTCAGGTTTTTTTACACACACTCAGAAACACACATTCTCAACCACATCCACCCCACACTACACACTGACTACTGACAGCATTTTCTTGAATTCATTCAATTCTTTTGTCTGTCTTTCTTCAGACTTCCCAATGCGTTTGCTCTGAACTCCACTCATTCCAAGACTGCTGCTGGCTCTGCAGCAGAAGGTATCAGCAGCCCTTCAGAGACAGACACACTTAAGATCGAGGAAGTACAGGCGCCAGCTACAGGAACCCGCAAGGCCAAAGTCCTGTATGACTATGATGCTGCTGACTCCAGTGAACTCTCCCTGCTAGCTGATGAGGTGAGGCTTCATCATCAACCTGTGATATCACTTTCGGCATTTGCAATATTTTATTCCTGATGAGTCTTGCGTTCTTCTCTGTAATTGAGCTCTTGTGAAATGTCATTAGTCTCAGCTGAAATTATTTTCCAGTTCAAAGTCATCTACCCAAGTACAGATCAAACTGGTTTATTGAAGATGCTCTGGTACATGACGTGTGGACTTGAGACAGCAAAGTGACCAAGAAGGCATTTGGCACCAAATAACGACAGCCCATATGCTATAAGGTTTGATGCGTTGTGTGTTCAGACCTCAAGTGATGATTTGAGTTACTGTTGCCTTTCAAAATCACTTATCTTCCGGGGCGTCGCTTAGCTCAGTGGGTTGAGCAGGTGCGCCATATACAGAGGCTACAGTCCTTACTCCAGCTGCCCCAGTTCGAATCCTGGCGGCCCTTTGCTGCATGTTGTTCCCCTGCTCTCTGCCTCCCCATTTCCTGTCTCTCTCAACTATCCTGTCAATTAAAGGCAAAAAGCCCAAACAATATATACTTTAAAGTCACTTATCTTCCTTCCCCGCTCTGATTCTCAGTTTGAACTTCAGTGGATCATCTTGACCGTGTCTACATGCCTAAATGCATTGAATCACTAGCACGTGTATGGTGTAATGAGCGGTTGTACACATGTACCAGTGAAGTGGCTGGTGAGTGTATGTTGTAGTCATGGTCATCATGTGTGAACTATCACCAACAAATCGTACTCACACTTTCAAGAATCCGACCTTCTTCTTGATCTACTGGAAATCTACTGGGAGGGCGGCATTGTTCTTTTACAAGATATTGCATAATTTGGTGTTTTGACTATGATGATGAGAATACTGACTCACACCCTTGTGTGGTTGCTCCTATGGAATGTGATTCACCAGCTCACGATCATGAGACTCTTTTCAAGCTCTAATGTTGTTCAGGAGGCAGCAGGCAGACTTCCTTCCTCAGTGAAATGGGTTTTTTCTCATGGGTCATTCTCATTTTAATCCTGCAAATGTGTTTCATCAGGTTTTGGCTCCCACTCATTCTCTCATTCACATCCTGTTGTGATTGAAAACACAAGTTAAAAAGTGGTAGAGGTGAAAGTATAGGAAATACATTGTTGTTTCCAGTCTTCACCTCAACTTTCTAACCTCACCTTTCTAAGGAGAACACACTGTGGATTTTAGAGGCCTATGAAATGTGTTGAGAGCGTTCCTTGGCAAATCAGTCCTAGTGCTGAGTAGCAGTACTAGTTAAATAGTAAACACATTCCACGGCCATTAAAACTAAAGACCTTTATTATTAGTTTTAGGCTTAGCGTTAAGTAAATTAAGCGTGGAGGACTGGTTTGGATAACCAATCATGAGTGTTAGGGTTAGAATTGCAGTAACCAGGTCTCCTACTTGAATTTATTAAAGTAGTCAAAGAAAATGAATGCCTAAATCTGTTCACTGACATCATGTAAATATTAGCAGTTGGATCGTTGACATAAACCACTACATACACAAATTCTCAAGTGGACGAAAACACATTTTCTTTTCATACTGTAATCGCTTTTGAGCTGTTCAGTGACTCACTGTGATTCGGAAACAAACATCAGATGAAATGGAAGGTGTGAACTTTCCCATCCGCTGATTTAAAACTGGTTAGAAAACTTCTTTTCTCTGCGCCCAGTTGTTTGGTGGTGACCTTTGGTGACATCCGCTGCTCGGTTTATTGAGCCACCTCTCTTCATATTTCTTACCCAATCTCATTTAGATGATGATATTTTAGCTCAAGTCATTCACAGGTCACCACCCACTAGGGATTTATGCAGGAAGATATTGTTTCTATTATTCAGTGTGGACAGCAGGAATGTCTTGACTTCATCATGGCAACAGAATGAATCCCTACTTTTTCATGACTTATTGTATGATGGGGCATTTTCTGTACGGCTGTTTCTGATAAAACAAATCAGAACTGACAACAGGATCATGTCTGTCCCATTTATCCCATAAATCAGTACAACACCAGTATACACCACATTTTCCACAGGAATTTGAGACTGTTCCTACAAACAGTAAATGACCCGACTGATTTGATCACAGACATGGTTCCTCGGTTGTTACACTGAGAACTTGCAGCTGTAGTCTGACTTGTCTGTTCACAGCATCAGTATTTTTCCACCCAACCCCAAAATATTTTGACTATTCCCAAGTAGGAGTTATGTGTTGCCTAAAGCTGTCCCTGACCGCCCCATCCCTGCCTGCAACATTCAGAGCTAAACAACCGAAAGCTAAAAATACACATTGTCTTCTTTTGTAGATGACTATGTGGTGTTTCCTGTCACTGCTTGACAACAAGCCACTGCCTGTTTAACTACCTTTCGGGCTCCAAATTAGTTGAATTCATTTTTCATGGGGCACCACAGAGCTCACTGGGTTGAGCAGGTGCCCCATATGCAGAGGCTACGGCCCTCGCTGCAGCCGGCCCTGGTTCGACTCTCCCTGTGCATATCATGCCCCCTCTTCTGCCTCCCCATTTCCTGTCTCTCTCAACTGTCCTATTGATTAAAGGCAAAAACCCCAAAAAATATTTAAAGAAAAAAAAAAATCATGGGCGTGCTGCTGGCAGACACACTTGCACTAGGCATGTTGTTTCCATAATGTTAATGTAAAGTTGTAAATGTGCAGTGTTTGTCCGCACACGGACTGTGTCCTCGTGGTGAGTTGCTCCTATATTGTGACTGAGCAGCAGACCGAGTCTGGTTCTGGTACACGCAACAATGGCTGAGTGAGCCAGTGAATTGAACACACATCTGTGGTGAAGCAAGAACACAAGTCGTGACACCACATGTTACATTAGTAAACTTGAAGTTCATTAAGAAATTCATTAGGTCACTGCGGACATTGCGGTCACTGTGCTTGTGCGTAAGAGGATGTAGCCATGATGTGCACCAAAGTTTTCTTGGCACATACTGTATGCCTCACCAGGTTTTTGATGGTCACTTACTTCTGTTATTGAAACAAAAGGGTGCTCGACGCAAAAGTGACAACGGTGTCAGTCTGGAACGAGAAAAGACACTTTCCACTTTGCACCATTCTCCATTTTTGTGTAAAATAGGACCCTAAATATGAAGTTGTGGCAGCCGCAAATGTTGGGTTAATGTCAGCAGCAAATTTGTCCAGCCCTGCGAGAAAACAGGAAATGGGTGGACATTGAAATCTAGTCAGTAAGTCTGGATTACATGGTGCGTTGGGAAAGTACATCATTTGACTCCAGACCCTCCCAATGACGTTAATACTATAGTATAAACTGTGTGAAGAAATAGAATTTAAACATGTGATTGATTTCATAAAAGCTTTGTGTCAGCAAAACACCACAATGAAACTAGAGGAAGTTCTCCAAATTTCATTCAGTTTGAGCCCTTTGTTAGCCTTTGCTCTTGTTGCACATGTTGAATCAGTGTTTCTCTGTGTTGCAGCTGATCACAGTCTACACAGTACCTGGGATGGATTCTGACTGGCTGATCGGAGAGAGAGGAAATCAGAAAGGAAAAGTGCCTGTCACATACTTGGAGCTTCTCAGCTAAAGCACATGCACGTACCGAGACATGCTTACACACACTCGCCTGTACAACTATCTTTGTGGGGACTCGTCATTGACACAGTGTATTCCCGAGGTCATAACCCCTTAACCTCAACCATCTCAACTCCACCTTAAAGCAGGCTTTAACCCTCAAACAACCCGTAATACTTGAGGGGTTCAACACGAAGCACCACCGACCCACAAGTGTACCACACTCCCAGACCAGACCCCACAAATATAGTAAAACAAACACACTCACAGGTACTACTAAAGCCATGAGGATATGTCACTCACGTACATTAATTTCACACTCTTAAAATAACCTGTAACCTCCTCCACTCCTCACACACATACTCATATTATATTGAAGTTTAATCACAGTGTCATCAGTGATAGTGGAGACACTGTTACAGGCAGGACAGGATAGGTAACCCTCTGTTTGGATTTGTTTCGTGATTTCCGTGACGTTTTTTCCTATTTATTTTTTATTTATTGTCGTTAATTCCAAAGGTTCAGGTCGACCAAACTGTGACCCACTGTCTTCAGAGGGATTTCCAACCAAATTACATCAGTGATTTGTTTTTTTTTTGTTTGTTTTTTTAAGTGTCTTTAGTGTCTATTAAAGCTGCCTTTCTTCATCAGCTCAGAGCTGAGGTGTGATGGTGACAAATATACAATGTGTTATTTCTTTCTTGAAGAGTGAGGTGGCACTGATCTGTCTCTGTTTGACTGAGGAGTTTTTTTGTTTGGTTTTTTTTACGCAATAACAAGGTCTTCAGTTAAGGTGACAATTCAGTTCATTTGCATAGGATAATGTAAGGGGCTTTATCGATACAAAGTGTATCACTTTCAGTAGATTGAGATCAGCTCCCAGCGTAGAGAAGTTGAGTGATTAGCTTGCCTGCTGAAAAAATCAAATGCCAGTGGAAGTGTTTGTTTCATTTGAAATATCTCCACTGTCAAACAGCCCTTTTACTTTGGAGCAACAGTTTGTTATCTGTTAAACTGCTGTAATCCTACACGTACAGCACGTACTGCAGTACTCAACCTCCAAGGCTGAGACATGCCAACACCGCTGCATCAAAAAAACGCAGTTCCTCGACGACCACACAAATTAAATTTTCATTCTATGTTACCTCATCGTATTATGCAGTGATCCCATGGCACTTAACAGGACGAGTTTAAGACATGACCTAATTTAAAACAGTTCTCATGGAGAGCAGCGCCTGCCAATAGTGGGGAGGGAAGAATGCCTTGACGATCTACGATGACAGATGGATGCATTTATGTGTGACACAAATTGCCCTGAATTCTCGGCTTCACGCACACCTCCGCCCCTTCGCTAATTTTTGGAATCGCCGAAAGTTGGGGGAAGAATGAAGCCCTGCCAAGACAGTCACAGCTTCTACTCCGCTCCTTTGAAACTTCTCTCCATGGTCTTACTCAGCTGTGAGTCACAGGAAAGGTGCACCAGTGCATTACAGTAGAGTTGTTCAAAGGTTGGGACACTGTAGCTCCAGAGTGAAGTGAACTTTTACAGCAGCTCAACGCTCATCTTAACTACCGGGTGCTCTTGCTGCTTCTCTACACTGAGAGCTGATTTGAATCTACTGTTGATAACACACTGATTATTGAAAAGCACCTCACACAAGCCCGCATCAAATAGCCCCACTCTTCAGTGAAGGAGAAAATAGGCAGCAGATCATTGTGACTATGTGATGACAGACAGGACACTGCGGTGTTTCAATACATCACATTATCTGAGATCACCAGACACAGGTGGGGAGCATCAATCATGCCTCTTGAAGGTTTTTTAAACAAGTAAACATGCATCTCAGATTCAGTGTAGAGTTGTGTCTGTTCACCCTCTTTCTTCCAATACGACATGAACAGAATCACATTTCTTACTCGCACTGAAAAACAATAACTACAATGCAGCAAATAATGTTTTCACTGACGAGGGGCAGGTTTGTCTTAACTGCTAACTGAAATGAATGTAATTCCTGTGTTATTTTGACAGTAACATTGTGTGGACAGGTGGAAGCAGCACCATTAAGTAACAGTTTGGCTTGACTGAGTGATGTCATTCATTTGTTCAATCAATTGGCCTTTTTCTGCATGTTTTTTGTTTGTTTGTTTGTTTTTGCTTCCTACGCCTTCCCACAGTGCTGAAGATGTCTCTGTGAACAGTGCAGACACTGCACAGCAAATAAATGTAAACACTCCCATCCTACCTGCCTTAAGACGATGGGAAGACACTGCTACAGCCATCTGCTGCAAACCAGAAGAATGTGCTCTTTACAACACAATGTCAAGAGATTCCCTGTGCACCGCATACGGCATGCAAGACTTTTAAACTCTTTCTAATAAGGCGCGTGTGTTTGTGTGATTTCGGTTTGGCCCTCAGCGTTTTTTCTGGATTGCCAGTGTTCCCGTTTTGTCTCTAAATACTTAAAAGTGTCTTCAGTCTTAGTGCTGCATGTGCTACAGCTGTAGCTGTATGTGTGTAAACAAGAATATGATTTAGCTCAGTCTGTTCATGTGAGATGTGGAATACCAGGATGTTTGCACAAAAACTATTATGTTCTCTCACGTGCAGTATGTGTACACGCATGCACTTGTCTTTTTGTTCACCAACCAGGCCTCAAAGAGCTTTGTGAAATTAGTACAATGTTTGAAAAAGCAGAAATCTGGGTATGGAGTATAACCTCCATCATATGATCTCTTCACTAATTTCACAAAGTTTAGGGGATTTTTTTTTTCCACTGCTGTTGTGATTCTGTTATACCTCATCTTGTATTATTATTATTATTATTATTGTTGTTGTTATTAATATTTCTTTGTCAAACTATGTATTGCCTGTTCCCTAACCATTCAGAATGAACAAAATGTATAGAATTTAATAAAAAGATTTATTTGAGTTCAGTGACTTCCATGTAAATAGTGGTCAAACCATAAAAAAACCCCACTGAGGTTTAAAGTTTCATCCTGTGCATGAGCAAATGAAAGTGCAGTTCCTCTAAAACGGCTTAAAAAGCAACTCCAAGTGGAAAAAAAACTATATATTTCACAAACAACGTGATACTTGTTGCTCAATAATGTGGGGCTGATTTTGAGTCATTGTTTCACTGAGGAGTCAATGGTGCCTTTATGCCAAGTGAAACTCTTGTGACTGTGATTGGTTTCTATTTCTGCCAACCCTTGGTTTATCCAGTCTCAAAGGTAACAGCAATAACCTTGATCAATGACTTCATGTCTGAGCAGTATATGTCCTTGGTCCATGTTTTGACCCCAGGAAGTTTTTAGCTAGGCTAGTGGTGTGGATGTAAAGATGGTTCACCTCCTGGATGATGCCAAACACACTGGTGTATTGTTTTTGGGCTGTCACATCTGTCCCATGGTTGTGAAGGTGATATCTCTGTTGAAATTTGGCAAAAACATTCACTCAAGTAGGAACTGATGAGACTTGGGTTGTTGAAGTCATGGTGACCTCAGCCATTACACAAGACTTCACACAGAAGCTATGATAACATTCACAAAGATGGCCTTTTTTTTTTTTTTTTTTTTTAATATATAAAACTGTGGGATCTAATCTGAACTCTGAGCAATTTAAGCCTTGATGAAACATAAACAGGATGCTGTCAGGACAGTTGTCATGAGGGAGAAAATGAGCAGTATGCAGCAAACATTGCTGTATGGAGCTCTAAGCTACTTCTAAATACAGCAGACTTGAAACTGACAGGTGTGCCTGGCTCATTCGCGTCATAACAAAGAAATGAGGGCACCAGTAACTGTTTAACCAAGCAAGTCATTTATTAATGATAACTCAGGATAAGTGATGGTGATGTCTGAGGCTGCTTCTCCTTGATGTTTTTATTGTTTATTTATTCATTTATACCATAATTGTACTAATCGACCCAGCCACACCCAAAGCCTCAGGCTGAACATTTGTTGTTAGACAACAATGCAACAATATAATTCATTTCAACACTTAATCAGTCACTACACTGTTCAATCTACTTTCACCTGCCTCCAGCCCTACTGCACTTTCTAATACTGTAGGTCTATTGTGAAAGGCCCACACAGTTATAGCTTTTATTGTACTTATTGCTTAACATACTTGCGTAATTAGGTTATAACCTTCAGTCTTGTCAAGTATACAACATAGCTGGCTGAGTCAGAGGAGTGTATGAGGCACGGCAGGACCAGCTGTGTAGGGTCAATGAGTTTGTGTAAGAGTAGGGACGGTGATGTGTTGAGAGGAGGGATGGAAAGAGACTGATACGTGAGTAATCGATAGATGAACACCTTTTTTTTAAGTCCTCTACGGTAAATGGATTTTGGCTAAGGTACTTTCCTCCAACAGTATTGAGTGAGGCCAGATTCCTGATAATTACAGTCCTAACCATCTTGTCCCGTCTTGTTGTGTTCAGGTCTGATATGCTGTGGCATACAACAGGAGCACAGCAGAGAGACTTTACCTGTGTCCCAATTCAGGGGTCATATCTTTTAGTGGACATGGTCTTTGATGGAGAGGATTTTTGTGTTGATGGCATCAGCTGTTGTGTTGTGCAACACGATGCTCCTGTTGCATAGCAAAAACTTGAGTCTCTATAAACCAAAAGAATAACTTTAATGACATTCCAAATGAACAGCCCTGAATCACCAGTAATATTCCCCTGTGAGTTCGCAGCGGCTCAGAATTGTTTTTTTTATTGTCATCAGGGGTTTTTTATCCGGGCTTCGATGACGTCGCTTCAAAAAACAATTCCGAGCCGCTCCAAACTCACAGGGGAATATTACTGGTGATTCAGAACAAAATATTAGTGAAATGAACGAGTTTCGTGGCAGATAATGCCTTATTTAGACACTGCATCGTTGCCCCAACAACTCCCATTATATGGATATACGTGGATCGCGAGTGGATCTAAATATCTTCCGAAGGACTCCAAGTTACACCAAAGTTGTTCGGGTGAGTAAATGAACTTATTTTATGCTAGAAATAAGGTCCAGGTTGCAAAAAACGGAACTTCTCCTTTAACTTCCACAGCCATGCAGATGATACCCAACTATAAATCTCCACTGGCTGGCCTCCATAAATCAGTCAATGTGTCATAGCTTTTTAAAGCTGAATGAGGACAAATTTGAGAAAATTGAGATACTTTTGGGACCAAAGTGAAAGGGAAACAGTTTGATCTCTAAGATTAGATATTAGCTTTTTACGAGAAGAATTACAAGAGAATGCTTTCATCAAAATGAAATACATCATCAGGATCCCGTAATTAAATATATCATAATTACAAGATGTTTTTTTCCTACTCAGAGGGATGTGTCACTTTAGAGGGGATGTGGGAATAGAGGCATAAACAAACAAAGTTGAAACAGTCATCAGATAAAGCCAGAATTGACACACACACACACACACACAAGGAATCATAAGGGACAATCAGACATGACTGTAGCTGCAACAGAAAAAGGATTAACCACTGACTAGTTCAGTGTTTCCAGCTGTTTGGGTTTTGCCCTTTCTCTCACCACAGTCTGACACAGCAGATGCAGAGGGAAAGTTTTTTTTTTCTTGTGAAGGTTCTGAACTTAGTGAGATAGCAAGAAATTATGTGACAAAACATCTCAGCGGCAGCCATATTGCAAGCTGCCTGAATTATTGGAGCATCCTATCTTATGTGCTTCAGCAGAAGAAACTGGACCTCCCTTTACAAAAAGATGGGAGATAAATGGTTGGGTTAGGGGGGTTAGGGTTTATAAAGTGTACTTTCCTTTGGAATTTCATCCATCATTATTTTATCTGTGAATCCTGTTCAAAGACGTTTGTGTCCCAGTGATCCTGCTCAATTACTCTGTTTCCAGAAACTCTAAATACACCACTGACTCACATTATTGTTGACAGTTTCACCAAGCACCTCGAGCAAACACAGTTTAGATTCTTGTGACTCACAAACACACAGGTACAGTAAAACAATGGCTTCAAAACTGATACCCTTGAGGTACATGATTAACATTTTCTGATTGCTGCGATCCAAGTTACGCATCGGACACATCATTTCATACAACTCTTCATGGAGTTCTTGGAACAGTTATTTCATTTCCAATGTTACCAAATCATGTGCGCACCTGTTGCCGCAACGACAAAACTTGTTCACATGGGTCAAAGCCTGCGAAGTCAATCAGCAGAGCTTCAAGGCTCAGACACAACACACAACATTTTGATTAAAAAAAAAAAACAGCCAGACCTTAAAATATGGAAATGAAGAATATATTAAGTAAAAATATTCCAACATTGACCCTGCAATGACAGTGTTGTTTCATTGCAGGGAATGTTGAGGCTCATTGAATCACCCTGTGGTTTTTGTGCTGTAAAACACCAGGAAAATGTTGGAGGACAGAGGGTAAGACACACCTACACATCACTAAATATTCTTAGTCATCCAGATCATGCTTGTCCAAGAAAAGTGGACAAAGCTGTAGATACTCTCATCCAATCCCTCCATCAAGGCTTCTCCAGCTCTGAACTGTTGTGCAGTATCTCAAGTAAGTCTACTTTGACTTGGTCAAGCTTCCTTTGACTCATCTGTGTTTGGATTGGTTTATTTTTTATTGTATTTAACTTATGGAAGTATTAGTTGTGATCATTCTTATTTTGAAGAGGTACTACAACAACAACAACAACAACAACAACAACAACAACAACCAAAATAATAATAATAATAACTCATTTAAAATACATATACTGTTAGGGAGGAAATTAGAGGTGATGCAGGAAGGAGAAGCACCGGAGTCCTGCATGTCTTATACTGAAGAAGTTTATTAGGCTTGATCGATCAAGGAGAACTGAAGAGGACAGAGCCTGCAAAGGTAGATGTGTGACCATTCTCTTGGCTACTGGGCGTAAACATCAAGACACATCTCTGGATAACACTCTCACCCTGAGTGTCAGTTCCTTTTTTCTTTCTGTATTTCTTAAAAAAAGAGTTTCACTGAAAGCCCCTTGAGATGTACAACCACCTTGTTTTCAAGGGGGTGCAACATAAAACACAAAGCACACACAACAGATACAGTCACAGTAACAGGCATAACTTAAAGGATTTCATATGCACCCACCCACATAATCCCATTTCCATGATTGATTGCGCAAAATCTGTTCTGATACAGATGCCATTACACATGATGTCATTTCTTCCTAAGAAAACGCATCGTTGACTCAAAATAGAGTGAAACCAACTAAAAAAAAAAGATATCAGATACCAGTTTATTACATATTTGAGTTTAACATTATATTCATGACTTTTAAAGCACTTTATGCCCCCAGAGTATATCTGTGAATTAACTGCCCTTTGTCAACTTGCACATGTTCTCAGGCAGGGAGCTGCTGGTAGTTCCTTGTGTCTTCTTTAACTAATTCAGTGCCAAAAATGAGTTTCGTCGAGTTTTAGTTTTTTGTTTACGCTGGAGGGCGCCCTTCCCCACCCTGTGACAAATTTTGGTGTTCCTGTGATGAAAGGAAGCCATGCCATCACGCATCATGTGACCACAACAAACTCATCCAACCTGTCCCGCAGCCACGGGAGCAGACTGTACCAGCCAACCACAGCTTACGGACGACCAGAAGCCTCCTGATCACGACATCACATAACCATAGCAAACAAGTGTCTCATCAAATCTATGAACCCGGTTGAACCCTGGTGAAAGTAGCGAGTCACCCTTTTCATTTGAGACATTCTGTGTCATTTTAGTCATAGCACAACATACTCTGTGGCTGTTTGAAAAGTAGTAGAAATCCTCAAAAATGCTGGCACTGACTGTTCACTGAGGGAAAAAAACTCTGGCAGTGAATTAGTTAAAGTTCCAAATTGTATAAAAGTAGATGTGCATGTGTTGTTTGATTATAAAGCAGGTCGAGCACAGGTGTCACGACTTCAACACAACAACTCAAAACTGTTCACACATGAATGATGTGATGAAACCAAACAAGGTCAGGGTGCTCAGGTTGTTTAACGTTGAAGATTAAAAGAAACAACGCATGCATCTGTTACAGACAGCGAGGGACCCTGCACTCTATGTGTATATACAGATAGATTAGCTGATCAGCTTGTATATTTTTTTCTATTAACAAAGGGAGTTCCACAAGGTTCAATACTGGGCCCTGTTCTGTTCACTGTTTATATCAACAACATCCGCAACAACAAACTGTAACAGCCATCTTTTTCTTGCACTTCTAACACTCCACATTCAGCCAGCTTTCAGCAACCTTAAACTTAAGTATTCACTCCTTAATCTGAAGCCTGCTCTCAATGTGGATAAAACCAAATACATGATTTTCTTAGGGCGTATTCACACCTGTGGTTCGTTTGCTTTGTTCCGATTCAGCGACTAAACCGACAAAACTGTTGCATCCTTTTTTGGGGTTGTCACGGTGTAACAGCCCCAAACAGTCCAAAGATGTAAACACGCCACGTGCGACCGAACTGTTCTCTCATTGGTCGAAAATCTTAATGGGAAGTAGGAGTTTAGCAGACCTAAACAAACACGTAGCGTCAGTAATGCGTGTGGCTACTTTGTTTTGTTGGGTTTCTCTGGCTAATGTACCAGTGTTTATTACACCAACAAACAATCCAGTTCTGTGTCGGAGCACACCACACACAATACGATCAAAACTGTTCAATCAAAGATGTTTTTCTCTTTATATGTGGGTTCTCTCACAGATAAAAAAAAAAAAAATCTGTTGAGATTTAGAAAATCTTTATGTGTGTACCAGGCTTAAATTAAAACCAAAAATTGGACTTTCATACGGAAACAATCAAACTTCCCACTGGAAACAGATCATTGATCATTCAGGTCTGGTTTCAGATGATCTCATCTACAAACATGCCTCTGCTTCACTCCACTGGACTGAATTTTTAACTCAGCAATTCATTACTGATGACAGTTACAGTAACCCACGCATTACTGTATTAAAAGGTGGGGTGGCACTTTTATCTAAACTGGTTATACAGAAATGTATCAATCTGTTCAAGTGAACACTCCATGTTCCCCAGACAAACACTAATTTTTGTTCAATTACTTATTGTTTTGCAGCTGATTATACCTGGAACAATTTACAACATACACGTAAACTCAGTACAATTATTACCTTGATGCCAGTTTAAAAATATGATTAACAATTTTTCTACTTTTGAATGTAACTGACTGCTGTTAATGATGTTTGGTCTGTTGCTATGTTTTGTGTTGTTGCCTTTCTGAATGTGGTTCACATGTCTTTGTCTTTTTCTCTGTGCTTTTGACATCATTGAAAATGAGGTTCTGGCATCAAAGGTTTCACAATATTTAAAAAAAAAAGAAGAAAAAGTTAAATGTAAAAATGATCAGAAAGCAGTTTTTCATTTTGAGCACAGATGAAACTGTTTTGAAGTGTTAATTTGATTCTGTGGGAAATCGGGTGTTGAAATGTAGCTGGACAATTTAATTTTGTGTTTACATTTTTGAAGAAACTATAATGATTTCAAAAAATGTGTTTTTAGAAACTGTGACAAAAGGCCCACATCAGCCCGCACGTACACACACTTCCAGAAACTGATCCTTCAAACCACCTATCATGACTTCTGTAACTGTCTCTCAGCCACACCCTGTGCACCTGGCACCACCATCCAACCTGCAGGTTTTCATTTCTCTTAGTGTAAACCTGGTATCTGATGCATTTTTATGAGATTACCTCTTAAAATGAAGTCAACCACACCCTTTTTCAGACCAGCCCAACCACTGGCACACAGACAGGCACATGTGAATCAGCTATTTCAACGTCATGGGTGCAGGACAAGAACATGAAAACTGCTTAAATTAGCACTTATGTTACACTGTGTGCAGAGAGTGAGAAAGGGCACCTTGTGTCTGTTGCTTGTTTTACTGTTTTATTCAAGTGAATCACTTTGGCTTTATTAGCCTCATATACATTTTATTTTTATATATAATATAAAATGATTTCTGACTAGCTTATTACCTCAGTACCTCCAGCACCTAACTTGAGATCTGCCAGCTGAGAAAAGATTAACTGAACAATCTCTATTTAGAAGTTCAAATTTCACAACTGTTTCACTTCCTTGTGTCTTTGACGTTGACATTTAAGTGTTTTGTTACGGTTGACGTGTCTGACTCTTTTGGACCATTAGATTTCATTAATAAGTCTGCAGTTCAGTAGAAACCTGAGCTTCATGCTGTTGTCCTTTTCAAGGCTGAATAGAGTGCAACATACCAAGCATGTCATGAACTGTAAAACCATTTCAGTGTGAATCAGCAGTCGCCCACTTGATTCAGGAAGCCACAGGAACTCTTCCACCAACAACCCCAGAGCAATAGTCTTCTCAGTTGCAAGAAGTACTGTAGGCCTGAAAGGCTGTCATGAAGTGATTGTAACTTTCTCCTATGCATGGGACAAAAGCTAAGATCATGTTGAATGATGCTTCCTGTCTCAAAAGAGGCAGTGTGAAGCTGGGGAAACGTATCTCTGACTCCTGCTCCATCAGCACCACATGCCCCCAAAGGTTGAGTCCTCTTTCCCTGTGCTCCTCTCCCTGGACACCAACACCTGCACCTCCAGCTAACAATCAGACAGGCTCCTATGGTTTGCAGACACACCTCACTCATAGGTCTCATGTCTGGTTGGGAAGGGACATTGACCATCAGGTGACCAGCTGCAGGCAGAGGAACCTGGAGCTGGCTAAAGATGATGGTGATGACTGTATCATCCCATCAGCACACAAGATCTCAGCTGAATATCAGCTCCCACATCAAGAAAGCTGCAGGAGCTGCACTTATTCAGAACTTGTACACCTCTAGGAGAGCAAGAAAGGTTGTTGGTGATATACCCATTTGACAGGAGACTAGCTTTTTCCCAACTGCAATTGGCTTAATCAACAGGGCCACTATCACTGACAGCTCCCAATGAAATAAAAAGAAAAGTCTTACTTGTGGTACTTTGATTGTGGTCTATTTGGTTTACAAAAACAAATGAGTGTCCGAGCGGACAACCATTGTCAGAGATTTGCATCTGTGCTTCGATACTGCTTTTTCAGAAACTGGTCTAACAACCACTATTTTGATTTTGTAATGCTGATGAAGAGATACATTGAACACTGGAGTTTATATATTTTGGAAACCTGCTCTTTGAGAGTTAGAATAAAAGCCAACATTATTCTGCAAAGTAGTGCTGAACATCCTGATGATCCTGAAGTAGGCCTACGTGACTGTTTAAAAAGCTAAATAAGCAGCCAGGACTGACACAGCAAAATAAGACAAAAAAAAAAAAATGCAGTATGTGATTCATGTTGGTGACTAAGGGTCATGGGTTGTCCACTGTCTACCCAGGAACATTGGGTGGACATTGGACAACCTGACATACCGTGACGATGTTATAACTGCAACAGGGTTGGAAACGACCTGTGACAGAGAGTATAGCAACAATGGAGGTGAACATTATAATTCTCCCTGGTCATTCAGTCAGGGGGAAATAGGGACTACTCTGTTATTAAAGTCCCTACAAAGAACTTTCATTTTGTGTTGATTTTGGCGACCCCCGTGGCCAAAAACGGTAGTGTTTTGCAGGAAGGAAGACTGTGTTTCCCATGAGCTCTAGCGCATATTGTTGTAAAGACGCTTATCTGTTTCACGCGTGCCGTCTCTGGTCTGAGTGCCGTAAATCGTTTTGTCTGGTTGACCGACCTGACCACTGCCTCCTGAAAGTAAAGAGTTACACTATTTAGAAATAGCTTATTTTCCCACCGATGGCCTCATTTGCTGTCTTTAAAGGTCAGATAATGAATAATTTAGTTGTAATTTAATACACGTATTTGATTTGATTGGTATGATTTTGTTTTAAAACTATGACAGAAATAACTATTTTGATGTCAGTATTTATTTTTGGTTTGTTTGTTTTGGCTGTTCCTTTTATCCTATCTTTTAAACCAACATTTTTTTTCATAAACTGTACATTCAAGACAATTTATCATCAATAAAATATACTGTCTGTTGTGAAAGGGTAGACCTAACACATGTAAAGTAATTCAGTTTCTGTAATTCCTTCTGCTTTTAGTGGTTTTTTATGACACTGTGCTATGATTGAATAAATGCTGCTGTTGAAAGACTTAGTGTGGGCTATTGTGTTAATGTATTCTGAAATGTTGTGCTGGTGTTTAGTTTACATGTGATTTTGAACATTAAATGAACTGTGTGTTGTGCGTTAACAGTTTTGAAAAAGTATTGCGTAAAAGTTTTATAAAACAGTGGAAAATAATAAAAAACTGGCATCTATTTTCCTTTATATGTGAAACCTTTATTTTTCTTTTAAAAAAATACAGAACATAACACAGACACACAAATTTAAAAAACTGTGAGCATTAAAAACTGACAGCACCAATTCAAAAGTA
>OMNW01011578.1:0-25790 GCA_900303245.1 Selene dorsalis | reverse complement strand
CCCGGTCCCCGAACCGGAACCGGGACCGGGATCGGGATCGGGACCAGAACCCGAACCGGAACCGGGATCGGGACCCGAACCGGGATCGGGATCGGGACCGGAACCCGAACCGGGACCGGAACCGGAACCCGAACCGGGACCGGGACTCGAACCGGGACCGGAACCGGAACCAGGACCCGGACCGGGACCGGGACACGAACCGGGACCGGAACCGGAACCGGGACCCGGACCGGGACCGGGACACGAACCGGGACCGGAACCGGAACCGGGACCCGGACCGGGGCCGGGACCAGATCCGGGCCCATTTCCCTCCTGCCTCTTAGGCCCTGAACCCCAAGAAATACACACAGAATAAGTTTTTCCACACATTTTTCCCATATTGGCATGTTTCTGACGACCACTCTGAAACTTAGAGAAATGCATAAAAACAGCCTCTAGAAGCCATTACAATGAAAATATGGTGAGGACCGGCCTAAATGTCCTCACTTTACAAAATGGTCCTCATTCCAAAGGTTTAAAATTCACACCTGTCCTCATAATGATAGGAGTACACACACACACAGTCTGCTATACTATTATGAAGTGCAAGACCCAGTCTTTGGCAGCAGAGGGCACAAAAAGCCTATTCAGAAAGATTTGTCAACCTTTGTGAGTCAAGTTTTTCTTGGTAAATAAAAGCCTTCACTCTTGTTTTTGTGGTGAAAGATTCATCATATAAATCTGAACAGAGAACTGGTGACATCACACATAACAAGGCCAAGTGAAAAAAAATATCATAGAAAACGGATGTATAGAAAAATGGCATCAAGCCAACACTGCATACACTCTTTAGACCTTTGGATAAAAAAGACCCCACCTGTCAGGTAGCTGCATGGGGTTCCTCCTTTGAGGACACCATTTGTGTTCTTCAGTAAGGGTTATTGATAGAAACTGATGTAATGAGGGATAAAGGAGTTTCACAGAGCATAAGGAAAGAGGTACTGTGATGACTCCACATAACTTGATGACAAAAGTGCATTCTGCATATTGAAACCCTCTCTCTTTCTAGCTACTCCATTTGTTTTCATACCTTAATTACTGATCCCCTACAAAGAACAGAGAAAGAAATCCCTGCCTTATTGTTCCCTGGAGTCATTGGTAACTATATCCACAATAGAGGGTGTGATCTAAATATATTGGATGCTAATATCTTAAAAACATACTCGTGCATGACAGACGTCAGGTTAATGACGTCTTCTTCTTTCCATATGAGACAGCATCAAGTCTGTGACATTTAAGCTTTACCTAATCAGCGGGGGAATTCTTGATGTTAAAAGTTAGTTATATAACATTATATAATCCCATAAAGCTAAGTGGTTCAATGTAATGAGGAAGAACAAACCTTCTCCACAGACGGTGGACGTCTTTTCAAAGTTTATATTTACTTGACAGCATATACATTATGTGCTTGACTCACACTCTAACACCTGCATACTGTATAGTATGCTCATATGGACCAGCTGGATTTCTCTCAGCTGAAGAAAGACTGTAACTGTGGAGGTGGACTGATGAAGATGCAATGTTCAGCTACAGCAACCATAAAGTAAATATCCTCATAAGTGTGATCACATTTTCTGAGCCGCCAGTTCTTCACACACAAAGAGACCTAAAGAAGGAAAGCATGTTCAACTTTTCAAATAATATCACAGTGTTTCTATGCAAAGTCTCTGGTTTACTCTGACAATCCAAAGATGGGCTTTTGAACTTCCACTGCAGTTATTGCCCTCATTTTCAACCATCTACACCAGGCTCTATCTGAGATTTAGGTTAATAGAACTGTGTTGACCAGTAATCACCACCGGCCGGAGGGGGAAGACTCCACTGCTTTAATCTGTGGGAGGAAACTTGGAAACAAAAACAGGACTGGAAAAGTGTGCATATGGGCATTTCTTCTGCAAACTATTTCATGCTCCATGTAATCTCTCTCCTTCCACCACAAAAAAACATAGCATGATATGTAATTTCAACTAGGATCAGGGCTCCTCTTTGGTCTACCTCATGGAATAAGGTCTGAATGAATAAATTAGAAATATAAACAGGTCAAACCATCAGTGATACTGTCAGTGTAATCATTTTGCAGGGCACAGAGGAGGGGCTTTTCAGTGATAGTTTTGTGAAAGAACAAACTGTCCTTTATAGACTAAAAGGCTGGTTTCATGCAAAGGTTACTGTAAATTAATTAATGTATCAAAGATGCCATTCTTGCTTACTAAACTCTCCTCAGATCACGGAGCAGGTTGTGCTCATCTGCCATTTACTCAAACAGTTAATGGGCTTTTTAAACAGGAACATGAGATGGTTGAAAATGGGTTTCTTGTCATACTCAGGTTAGGGTTAGGGTTGTTTGTTGCCTTTAAGAGGTTTTGTAGTGACACTGCTGTGATCTTGATTTTCTTTCCAGGGGCCTGCTGTGCTGGCAATCTATTGATCTGTCAAGCTCAGCAGAGAGTGTGGTAATCAGTGTTAAAAGCTGAACACTCGCTCTCAGCTGTCAATGTCATTCTCCACATCCTAGGCAGAGGGAGTCCAGAGGCAGGGGGTTCTGTCTGAACTGACCTTGTTATTTTACAACATGCAAATCCCTTCTCTGCATCACACACAGACTGTCTGATGTGTTTGAACTAGGTGTGTTGCTTTTCTTTCAACTGGGAATTAACTGAAATGCAGAGATCACAGAGGAGCCCAGGTGAGGGTTCAGAAATCAAAGTCGATGATCATGCACTAGAAGTCAATCAATGTAGTAAACAACACAAGCAAGGAGCTTGTTTGGCCAAGGAAATAAATAAATCGTACACAAGGAGTACACAACTACAAACAAATGCAGCTGGACTGGTAATACAAAGACAATTTGGCAGCTGAGAGGATGAGACACTGGACTGTATACACAGAGGACTCGCTGGCTGATGAGACACTGGTGACACAGAAAACTGCCAGGAAACAGCACAAAGAAAAGGAAGTAAAGCAACTATGCACACATAAGGCATGTGATTTCAAAATAAAACAAGAAATAAGTACAAAGAGTCCAAGCGGGACATGACAGGAGACTGCCAGATATCTCTGAGTCCCTGAGACATCTGCTCAAGTGTATAAATTGTGCATTCTCCAAATGCGCCCACAGACCTGTTTGATTCCCTCCACTGAAGGGCAAGAAGGGTTTAGCTATGCCACAGGATTATTTAATTATGTTAGTGCGGGAAGGCAGTGGGGAAAGAGTGGGGAAACACTGACATCATTAAATCAGAGGTCGGTGAAATCAAATTTGCGTCTGCCTGAGTCTTGAAATCTTACATGAAATCCAAAACAACTTCTTAACCATGAAGATGAGCACCACATGAAACAAGTGAATGATAAACAGTAGGGACACTCAAAAACCATCTTTCAAAATAGACTGAGAATAGAATAAAAAACTATTGCGGTCACTCGCATTTCCAAAGCAGTGATGTGCAGATACACTCCCATAGCTCTGAATAACAATGGAAAATACTTTGCAGGCAGGAGCTGAACACACGTTGCTGCCATTTTCAAAGATTCAAACTTTACAGCATGAGGCTGTAAAACTTACTTTCCATTTCATGACTGAGAAATGATATTACTTACTGAAAATCACATGACATGTAGAAATATTGTTTATTATGTTAAAAAGAAACTTCAATATTTGTTCAAGAGGAACAAGTGAAAGACTTGTTGCATTTTATTTCATTGGATTTCTGAGAAGCATGAATTTATTTTGGAAGTTTGCAAGAAAGGCCAAGTCTCTATGAACACACTGGTTTTTATTAAAATGCAATCTTGCCAAATAATGATTCTTGAAAGTGATCTAGCCTAGTTGAACCAATTTCAGTGTTTGTGGTAAATGCCTACATTTGTCAATCCCTAACCCTAACCTGTAATGACAAATATTCAAGAAATGGTTCAGTTACTTAAAGCCTTAGCTTAAAACAAGTGACAAGTAGATGGAGAAGTGGAAAAGGGGAGGGGGGGGAGAGAGAGAGGGAGTGGACCTGTGAGAGAGAAAACAGAAACAGTGGGTCAGCATTTGCTGCTGAAGCCCTCCAGGACTGAGTGGGATGAGCCCACTGCTGTCAGCGCTCTTGTCTGGTTCTCACTTCAGCAGGAAACATGGCTTAAAACACCATCATCAGTGGGATGAGACATAATGCTGCTGAGGCACTAACATAAAGGTTCAGCTCAGTTCACTCTGGGGTTTTTCCACAGTTGTCCCCTTATTAACTTTTACCCCTTTCTGGCTGTACAGCTCAGGTTAAGACAGCGAGAAAAATACTTTTAAACTGATGATAAGTGAGGAAGTTAGTATTGCTAATTGCCATAAGTATTCATTGTATAATAATAAACACGTCTGTTAGGTGGGAAGTCAGGGCAGTGAGGTCCACCATCCAGATGTTTTCACTGCCCTCTCAGGTAGCAAAGACAGACAGCAGTCCTCTTTGTAGTATGGATTTATGACTGGAAACCGCTCCACCTAAATATAGCTGTGCAGAGAGCTGCTCTCACCATGGTCTGAATTTCAATCGGGGACACTGTAAGGAGAGGGAGCACTTTTTAAAGTTTAAACCTTAACATTCAGGCATGGGCAAATTAGTTGGATTGTACCAGAAAAAAAGAAAAACATTTTTAATAAAGAAAAAAGAAGTTGCTTTTTGAAGTGCAAATAATTGAATGGAATATTAAACAGGGCAAAGATCTACTGTCAGTTCCCCACAAACCATTATCCTCAAGAGAGAAATATGGTCCAATTTCATTCTTGAAAGTAAAACCAAACAAAAGTTAAATTCGACTTAGGAAACAGTTTACAGACTTTTAGATTAAACCAGCACAAGAACAAAAAGTATGTCAGTGTGTACTCTCAGACACTTAAGTGTGCTGTACCGTCCAATAAAGTTTGTGCTGTTGAAGTGATGGAGACAAACAAAAGCTATAAATTCAGGCTTAAAACACCACTCCACTCTTACATAAGTCCACTATAAACTGGAACTATAAAGTGATATGTCCTTAAACTGCAAATGCTATGTCTGTGTGTGTGGTGCAAACGCAAATGATGGCCTCAAGCTCTCTCATCTTGAATATACAGTACCCTAGCAAATAAGCACTGTTTTATGAGATGTCTAGGTCTCTGCTTTGGGTATATAAAGTTTCACGAGGCTCCTTAAAATGCAGAGGGCTCGCCAGACCACATCATACAAGAAAGACAAATCAAATTCTGTTTATATAGCCCCAAATCACAAATTTGTCTCAAGGGACTTGAAGATAAGGAAAAAGCTCCCCAGGAAAAATAAATGTTTAACAGAAAATAAAAACATGTAAAAGAGCAGTAGGATGGACAGACATGCAAGAAATGTTGTACAGAATGAGACAGAGCCAGATGAAAAGGAAGGGAAAAGCTGGAGGACAGAGCGGACCCTCGTGTGCTTGAGAGAATAAACAAACACAGGGTTAGGAGAGATGCAGGGATATCAGAGAGTTTACAGTAATGTTGTCAGCAGGATCACATGGTCTTTACTATACAAACTGAGCTGAAAGGATTCACTGAGACTGAGACCATGTTTAAACCCTCATCCGAGACACTTGTGCTTTGCTGCACTTTAGCCATCTTGCATAAATGGAAAGGGTGGCTTTAGTAAAGTCATTCATTGTGCTGGTCAAAAGACAGGGTATGATCAAACATGACCTCGAGGTTCTTGGCTGTCATACTTTGAGTAAATCACACAGTTGTCAGGGGTTACTGCCAATTGCTCAAATAGTTGTCTATGTCTGATGGGGCAATGACCAGCAGACTCAGTTCTTTAACATCTGGCATTAAAAACAGGCCTCTGGTTTGATAATTTGAGAGAGAGTTTTTCAGATTTTTAAAGGAATAGAAAATTAATCATCATCATTAGTTTAACAGTGGAAAGTAGTTTCATGACTGTGTATAATTTGGCCAAATATGAAGATAAATGAAATATGAAGCGATAAAGGCAGAGGGCCATTTCACATCAGAAACTATTGATACAGTGTTACTGTAGGAAACACATTGTGTCCTTTCAGTTAAACAAGACTTTAACCACATGAGAGATAGGCCGAAGATACCAGATTGTCTAGTATGCAGCGACCTGCACTGACATCAAGTCAGTGGAGCAGAAAGCAGATGATCACTCACCACTCCAGCAAATACTGTTTCAGTAGTACAATGGAGCCTGGAAGCAGACTGAAAAGGTTCAGAAGACTGTTGGATATGTGGAGTAGTACATCGAGAGCCAGTACAGTCAGAGATGTTGGGGCACCACAGTACCTCAAAGTTGAAGAGAGAGAAGACAGTTACTACAATTGGGAGTGAAGTTTTTTTACTATGATTTAAATTGCTGTGATGACCTAAGAGTTCAAGAGGACCTGACCCGAGAGGTAATTTTAAATAACCGAGTCTGAGTGACGACAAAGGTCCTTAACTGATTTTGTCAAGTTCCTCACCTGTGACCTTTAAGATTATCACCTAAGGAAAAAACTACTGCGCAGTGTTAAAGGCCATACTGAGAAAATACAAATGACTATGGTACACTCACAGCTCAGCAGTTAAGGAGCATGAGCAGCTTTTCTCAATTCCTTCATGCTGTGCTTCATGGTGCACATTCTTCAGTGAATAAGGAAACATTACAGGAGAGTTCCCTGTCATGTGGATATCAAGTATTTTCTTTGACGCAGTCAAAGGAGTGTGTTCTGCTCAGTACTGACTGGGGAAAGACAGCAGGCAGATATACTGTGAGCTGATTAGGGAATGGGAAACAGGTGAGGTGGGTGTAGGAGACAGGACTGGGTGATTTGGGAATAAGAGGACAGGTGAGCAGTGGGGTGAGGGGAGTCAGGTGGTTGACACAAGGAGCAAAGTCTGAGAACATCTGGTGGACAGATGATAATGGACAAGAGGCCAGCAAAAATAAACCAGACTGAGACAGAAACTGTGGCACAAAAAAAATTATAACTTCTTAATTAAAGATTTTGGTTAAGATTGGACCAGGGCTAAGATTAGGGTTGGTGATTAGAGAAGTAGTGGTTAGGATCAGGGAAAGTCTTCAGAAATGAAAGTAAGGCAATGTAATGTCTTCCTGAGAGATGAACACACAACTGTGTGGATTTCGTGTGTGTGTGTGTGTGTCCTCCAAATACTTGGATTTTTGTTCCTCCTCATAATTGTTTCCATAACGGGCTCTGAGATATAGCCAGAGCATTAAAATTGTGGTTGAGGAAAAGTCTTACAGATACAGAATAATGAAAAAAAAAAGTCAACATTTTTACTTTTAAAAATGCATCTACCCAAGGACCTTAAATGTTATGTCTTCAAATAGAAACACCAAAAAACAACCACACATGAAAACGATTACAATCAAGACAGGAGGAAACTAATCATTCTGACCTCACTGCATAGACAAAAGGTGAAACCTGATCAAATTGATTCAATAATATGGTGATTTGTGGCTTGATCATGATTCACCACAGTTGAGTCCTCTCCATAAGTGTGATTATAGGCAGTAAATCGTATTATACGATACAATAATAACCCTGACCAAAAAAATAGCAGAGAAAAACCTTGCAGAAGTCAGGACTCACCAGAGTAGCCTTTGAGCTCTGAACTAATAATTATTTAGTGCAGCTCAGCATAAACTCGCCACTGCTGTGTTGACCTGCATGGTTTGTTTGGCCAAGGGAATTCTGGGCAAAAGCATTCAGATGGAGAGGGGGTGACGTGGGGATGCAGGAACAGCTGTGTTTGCTAGAACACGGTAGAAATGTGTGTCTCTCCTCTGTGTAGCCTCCAAAAACCCCACAATGCTTAATTTTTAGCCAGACTTGTTGCACCGCTTGTGAATGAGTTGCACATCCAAAGTAGGGCAATCCACACACTCACACACACATACACTCTGGGGGGGCAGGCTTTTAGGTTTGTTGGCCACCATGACGCAGGGGGAGCCCAGAGAGCACCTGCTTACATAGACATACAGAGACACTCCAGTGGGATCAAACCTCAACACAACCCCTCAAGGTTTGGGTTTTTCCACTGCAGAGAATAACCACACAGAGCACAGTTTTTGCACAATAAATGGTACAATTAAGGAGGGTACAGATCATCTTTTCTTTACAAGTTGTGTCTTTTGGTGCATAAAGTCTTCCATTAGTTTTCCACAAATCAACATGCCATATAAATTTATGTCTTGGACTAAGAAGGTCTCTTATCTGGTCCCTGGCAGTGGATTTCTTGAATGTCAGATGTTACAGAATGAGTATTAAAATGTTGCGGTCTGGACTCTTTGGGAATACAGCTGGAGAGGAGACCTGGAATTCAACAAGCAGGGGAGCTGTTGGTCTTTTCATCACCCTGCAATGAATGATTATGTAGTCAAGACAAACAGCACAGGAATACCTTTGCCTAATAGTTAGAACTATACGTCCCTTGTTAAGTTTGTTGCTATTTGGGAAATCTGACATATATGGCAGGACAGAAAATCTGCAGTCCACATGAACGCATATTAAACCAAGTCAAATGATATACAATATACAAAACAATGTTTCTGCCTCAGCAAATAACATGACCTACACAGCCTTTTGATAACCCTGTGATGTTTCTGTCCTTTAACAAACATACACAGTGTGCAGTCTGATTTGACAGCTCTTCTCCTTTCAACACAAAATGACATGGTTAGACATGGTTCTTGGAAACTTAGCAAGGAAAACAGAAGGAAAACAAAGTTTTATTAGCTACAACCCCATCTGTCATGAAACGTGTGGCTGACCTTTTGAAAGGGAGTGAATTTTCTAATTTATTATGAAAAGTCTGATCTATAAGCCTGATTAGACAAAAATCAATGAAAGGGTTATTTTTATAAGATTTAACAATTGGGTTGTCATTTGTCTGTCTGTCTTCACACAAAATTTGACTTGTGTTCTTCTTTTCTCCAGGGTGGAACAGAACTTTCCACGTAGCCCAATCCTAATTGTCAATCAGACTTTTTTTTTTTCCACGTGGGCCTCAAGGCTCAGGACCAGGAGCTTAGGCTGTCAGGATGAGTCATCTCCTCAGTCTCATCTTCAAACATATTTAGCACTTATGTGGTGAAAGCATTTTTATTTTATTACTACTGTATTTGGATTGGATATATCATCACTTTTAAATTGCATTTTGAATCCATGTCAGCCTTTTAACTCTGTTTCTAATCATGCTTGAACTTTTTTCTATTGCTTTAACTGGTTATAAAAGTCTCTCATGAGGCAGTAGCACCAGTAATGGCATAAAGTATATGTAACAGTAGAATCAGTAGAAAAGCACACAGACCTGTTTACTGCCTTCATTACTGTGTTACATAATGACTTCGAGGGGGTGGGGTGGTGGGGGCATGATATACGGTCCTGTGATAGTACACATCCAGGACAGCAAAATCCACAAAAGCGCTTGGAGCTGCCAGTGCTAAATAAAAGTTATGTTCTTTTTCCTAGGAGAGGCTCTCAGCTGCACAGCAATGGAAAGACAAATGCCAGAAGATGATGACAGACACTGGAAAACAGAGATCTAGTGGGATGACGAGCAGAAAAATGTTTTCAGTATGTGTGTCAGACTATTTCACAGTTCACAAATTTCTTTCTTTCCTCTTCATTTGCTGCTCGACCTTCACACAAACGACAAACTTCAGGTAAAATACTTTTATATTTTAAGAGACGAGATTCTCATTAATATTCCTGAGTTGCAGTGGTCTGTTATTTCTTCAATAAAACAACAATACAAAGAGTTTGAGAACATCCAAACAGAGAAGACGTTTTGTTTCTGTGTCAAACTCACATCCAGTTGAGGAGCTGCCAAAAGGGCCTTTAGATGAAAGATTAACCCACTCCTGGGTTCTCCTGCTGAAATGACCATAAAGGAATTACAAGCTAAATTAATATCATAAACAGTGGATAGATATCATTCAGGTTTCCCTCATTTGCAAAGAGGGACAGAAGATATACAGAAATACACAGAGATAAAAATCAAAATAAAACATCACACTAGGTTAACATGAACTTCACCAACGTCACAGACTTGGTTTTTTTATAAAGAGAAACCCAACAGTTCCCACAAGGAGCCGTCACTTTGACGACAGTGGTGAGGAAAAACTCCCTTTCACACAAAGAAACCTCCAGTAACACTGGGCTCTGGGTGGGCGGCCGTCTGCTGGGTTTGAGAGGAGAATGTGGGGGGCGGGGGTGAAGAGGAGAGAAGAGGGAGGTACGAGAGAGAAATATTCTCTCCATCTTTCTTCTTGGTCTGCCTCAAAGTTTGTTTTCCTCTGGTTGGATGCTAGAAGAGGACTTGAAGAGGTATCTACACTTGTAGAGGTATCTACAAGTCCTCCTGGCCAGGATGGAGAGACCGTAGGGAAGTTTCAAATCTCTCAAAGATTTTATGCTTTGAGAAGTGAATTTGTGCTGTTCACCAATACATTGCTTGTATATATGTTTGTTTTATGGACTTTGGTTCTTCTCCTGTTGTTCAAAGGTGAAATTTCATTCTCATGGTCACTATGAAAAGCTCATGACCACAAGCGAAGGTTGGAACATAGATCAATTGGTCTTACATCTCACCTCCTACTTAACCATGATGGTCTGGTACAATGCCCACATCACTGTGGATGCAGCACCAGTCTGTCAAATATGAGTGACTATTGTTCAACTCCTTTTGTAGTTTAATTCATATTTTGGACATGATTCAGTGCGTATGTTCTATTTGCCTGACAAAGGCTCAGATTTGTTTATATGCACTCCGCCATTAGGTGCAATATTTTATACTAAGAGTTCAGATGTTTTCTGAGTTTTGCTTATCTTGTATAGGCTGAAGCACTGAAGCTGTATTGTCTCAACATAATACATAAACTGCAATCAATGGAGCTACAGCAACCAGAAACAACTGGCTGTGAAGTACTATGCAATAATAAAAATATTTGCTGAGGGAACTCAACATTGTTAGTTATGTTTTTTGATTTTATTATTTGACCGAATCCATCAGTTACAAAGACAGAAACAGTGGGACATTTGCTGAGGAGTGCTCTGGATTCTGGTCTGACCCCCTCAACTGTGACAGGAGCACTTTGAAGCCTGTGTGTCAATCAGACACAGTTCAGGAGCTCCAAGAAAGCATCTTGACTGAAGCAGCGCACGTTGGTCGGTTTGATGTTGATGTGCGTCAGCAGGCCTGTCAGGATGGCTTCACGCTCATGTCAGCAGTCTGATCTCCTGTTACTGCTTACTACTCATTCTAAAGGGACAACGCCACAATGAGTGAGTAAGTTGGTTTGCTCAGACGTCAAAGTCCAACCACCACTCCCAAAACATAATTTATGGTTCTCAGAGAGACAGAAACAAGTTTTTTTTCTTTATTCTCCCCCTTTAGACTGGTTGTCTGAATCTGATTTCAAATATAACTGCACATGTAAATACAGTCATCCACCCACTATCATAATTAGTGACTATAAATTACAGTATGGAAAAAAGAAACACTTCTGGTTTGTGTTTTATACCATGATAACATATTGGATGGTTCTCTTAACGAGAAACAGTGCATGTCAAATGAAGTCCAGATACAGCAAGAGAAACATTCCTTTGGAGTGAAGGCTGTTCATAGAAAATCATGCATAATTACACAGACAAAAGCAAACTCAACGTACATTCATCACAGCTGTCTGAACCTTTTGTGTAAACCTAAACACAAGTCACCATCAGCCTAACACAGGAAAACTGACCATTAAATTAGGCGACACTGACCCACATACTCATAAGCTCTGGAGCCTTTCATAGTTTGCGTAAAAGGAGATAAAATGTGGGAATTGTTAAATAAAATTTTAGTTAAATGAGAGTTGTTTCTCTGCTGCTCCCACCGGTCAGCTGGTCTATATTCTTCGAGGAAAAGGTCACCAACAAGTCTAGAAAACCAGTTCTGTCTGGGAACCAAACCTTTCCCAGAGCCCCCACAGTACCCCTGCCCAGAAGGCAGCTAGCGAGGGATTTTCAGTCTAGTATAGCCTGGTAAAATAAACTCATGACCCCAAGCTGGGACCCAGCTGGGACCCAGCAAGGACGCCCAGGCTGACATTTGTCTTGGCATGAGTAGTTAATGCCAGCCTTAGTGCAGATACCCCCAATGACATCAGTAACATGGGAAAAGTGGCCCCAGGCTGTTCATTAAGGCTCCATGAGAACACATATCAGTGACATAGTACTGACAATGAATCTTATTTAGGACGTTGCAACTGCGGAGGAAGTGTGTAAGAAAACAGGTCTCTGCAGCTCAGTCACAACTGACTGATTCTATTTGTAAATGTTCCAGCTATCTACTAATGGTTCAGCATGGAGTACTTTCTGACTTATTAACAGCATATTAGGAACAGGTATATCAGCCTATATACAAGTGCACATCTGGGGCACTTGTATATAGCTCACCCTGTAGAGTGCGGTCCAAATAAGCACAGCACTAACCGCAGTGGCCCAGGTCTGAGTCTGGTTCGCGGCCCTTTTCTGCATGTCATCCCTTTTCTTTCTCTCCCCTGATTTCCTGTCTCTGATACTGTCCTGTCACAATAAAGGCCTCAAAAGCCCAAAAATGTATCTTGGAAAAAAGAAAAACTCTATGTCAGGCATCAAGAGTTTAGTCTGAATGCCCACGGCATTTTAAAACTCTTTAAAATGTCTTGGGTTTTTATTGCATGTTGCTATTTATAGTTTCAAAAGATCAGCTCTGTCACAGCTCCTCTCATCACTCATCACTCACTCTGTGTCAAATCTTGACATCCAGAGGTTACAACTTGATGACTTGCATAAAGATGTCCCTCACCCAGATGGCAGCTAAAAGCGAATAGATCCACAGAGTGGTGGAGGTGTAACCAGTTCATTCACCCTGCTTCAGTTTAAGCCGTATCTGGAGTGGAAACCTGGTCTGAATTTATGACCAGATTTCAAAGAATAACATGACTCTAAGAGATTTGATGAATGCATTGTATGCACAACACAGCTTCACACTGTCTGTTAAATACTGTAACCTGTTTGGAGCGCTGCTTCTGCAAGTGTGATGGATGCATCACATCTGTGCTGTGTGCTCTATAGAGACCACCATAATTAACTGCCATAACATGAAGTTACAGGTAGGAAATCCTTTTTTCTCAGAACTGGGGAAGGTCAAATAATTCTTGGGGTTCGTTCCCATACCTGGTGGAGAGAGAGAGAGAGAGAGAGAGAGAGAGAGAGAGAGAGAGAACTACTGCAGCTCTTCACCTTCAGAGGGTTTGTGTCTTCCTCTCTTGAAAAAGTCCTGACAGAGACAAGGTCTG
Source organism: Selene dorsalis (assembly GCA_900303245.1). Classification (NCBI taxonomy): domain Eukaryota; kingdom Metazoa; phylum Chordata; class Actinopteri; order Carangiformes; family Carangidae; genus Selene; species Selene dorsalis. Next base: position 12,414 of record OMNW01011578.1, on the reverse strand, counting down.
CTAGAGGGACGATTTATGACCTCTTACTTGGTCCAACACATACTGTACTCGCAGTTGCAGTGTGTGACACACAGAGTGGGAGGCAGTGGGGGTTACATAACAAATGAAAACAAAATTACTCTATCTACTCACTGACAACCTGTGGTAGGAACACCTGGAAACAATCAGAATTCAAATGTACTTTATACGTTACAGTGACAAAATTAAACACCCTTTAGTTTCTCTGCTGTTGCTCCTGACTGAAGTAACCTTACCCTAATCTTCAAAAAGGATACACACTACAAAAGATAAGTATCATTGCCTAAGTGAAATTCTTACCTTGTTGTTCGGGACCTATTTTGTCTGTCTATTCATCTCACAGTGTAGGTTCTTCTGTCAGGAATATCTCATTAGTACTATGCATCTGCTGGGGAAAGTTTGAAAACTGTACATTCTGGCAATCAGCAGTTTTTCATGAATCTATTTTTCACATACACTCTGCACCGCTGCTGCTGTTGCACTCTGCCTTTGCTCTACATTCGCTGTAGGCTTTGTTTTGATCCATGCTGTCAGGACCTGAGACTGATTAGACAAATGAAGAGCCCGTACAAGGCTGGGGTCAGTTCAATCTAAACTCTCAGAGCCTCTCGCAGAGGGGAAAAAACTCTAACAAAGTCGAGGATAGCCCCGACAGCTTCTTCCTTCTTCTTTTGTGGTTTACTGGTTGTGTACTGGCCCAAATTCTCAAAGGATAGAGCTATTTAAACAGACAATAACAATGTCCCTCAAGCCTTGTTTACTTCAGCTCAACTTTCCGCTTCTCCACTCAGAACAAAGTGGTGACAAACTCCCTGCTGCTGCTCATTGGATTCATGTGTCAGGACCAGGACCGAAGTTGACTGAAGGACTAGAAAAGAGGCAGGCAAACCATTAGCAGCTTGTGATTACTGAGTGTCGGCTCCACTGTGTGATGCTGGGAAACAAAACTTAGCTATGATTGTGTCCTTTGTTATCATGTCTATAATAAGGTTCTCTATATTTAGACTGCTTTAATGACAACAGGTTTATATAACAACCTTTCAATGCTTCATGTACCCATCATTTGCCAATTATAGAACTAATGGGCCTCCTTTGAAGAAAGTTATGTGGAGAAGTAAATGAAGTCTTTTATCAGACCTTGTTATTTAGGACTCTTTCATTATGAAGAAGACTGATGGTGCAAAATGTTCCTGTGGCTCTTGTGGCCTCAGGAAACACTAAGGCTTTAGTTTCATGTTTGTGTTCTTTCAAAAACAAATAATTATTGATCTCATCGACAGTTTATGCATTGAAATCACTCTTAAGGTCCATGTGTTGGTAGGGAGTTTGATTTTTAAAGTCACAGTCCAAAGAAGGACAACGGTCATCTCATTACTGACAGACTTCAAAATGACTTATTCTTCATCATCATTCATTTAAAAGGGACAAAAGTATGTCTGCCAAACAACTGGATTATGGTTTCTGCCACAAAAAGCTGACTGCTGCTGAGTGGCATATGTGCACGCATTCATGTGTTTGACTATTCCCAGAATGGAAGTGCGTCACAGGGGAGAAAGAAAAGCTGTGTGTGGCTGTCAACACTAAAATCACTGAGGTCTAATTGTTTCAGACTAATACATGGAGCCTATAGATCTACCCGGGCAACGAGGATTCATCTGTTCCAGTCCACATTGGTTGGCTACACTCCATCCGCACAGATTCCTCATCATCTCTCTGACAAACAGTCTTTGTTCTCTCGATTGGGGTTACCTCCCTCTGGGCCAGATTTCAAACCAAGTCCTGGGGAAAGACAGCCAAGGATTCACTGTGGTGGCTCTTGAGGAGAAAAAAAAAACAAAACAAAGAAGACAAAACCAAATAAAGAAACTCTGGGGGCACATTAGAGCATCTTTGCCCTAATTTCCCTGGGTGGTTTGGCAACATTAGCGCCAGAAGTTGTCACTTAAATTCTGTGTTTTATTGCTTTTCAAACATTAAATCTTCTTGCTATAAAGCTCTGCATAAACTGATCCTTGACAACTACTAGAAGAATATAGGTTATGACAGTCAGAGTAAACAAGATATAAAAGTCATGCTAATGGCTTTGTGAGAGTGAGAGAGCCAAATTGGACTACCACGACTGTAGGGAAATATTTAGCATTAAAAAAAATTGTAGTCATGGTAACCCTTGTTTGCACTTTCACTTTATATAACCTAACAAAGGCATAAATGTATTTCTATCTGTGCGTCAAAAGACAAACAGAGGATCAATTCCAGGTGCTCCCTTTAGAGAGATGGCCTTAGATGAACATCGATCAACTCTTGATTCTACAGTTGTTAGAACATTCTTGTAATGAACAAGCAGGCCAGACACAACCTGTCATAACAACATCAGCCACATCTCCCATTCATCTCTTTTTTGGAAAATTATGTCCTCAGTTCCAGGCTCTCGAAGTCTGTGATTCCTTTACACAAACTGGCCCATCTCAGCTGACTTTCCTAAAGCCATGTGCTGGACTATACAGACTCTTTGACTAGGGAAAATAACATCTCAATCATATAACTTGGACTCTACTCCTTATAATCTGTCCAATGACCAAGATCCTGCCTGGAGGTCCACGTTGGAGTGTATTAACTGTTCTGCAATAAGCTCTCATCCTCCCTTCCAAAACCCCATTAATAAAATTCCCAATATTCAATTCTGGTAATACTACAGTTAGCACAGCCACACACACTGCTTTCCCTTGACAACCATGTAAAATTGCCCACGAGAGCACAGAGCGGGCCTCATGAGGGTTCAAACTTGAGCAATGCAAATGTTACGATTTTATGAAGGCTACGGTGTGTGTTATTTTGGTTTCATCAAATCCATATTACCCCTTATACTCATTAAAATCTGATCCCTAATATTTGAAAGCAATCCTCCCACTCTGCTGTAGAGATGTTCTAGAGCCATTACTCACCAAACTCCTGTCAGATGCAGCACTTTAACATCCCCTATCTGAACCCAAGATCCGGTCCAAATAGCAGCTGGTCAATGACGCTGCTGTGATGCATTTCTCTAAAAGCCATGTGGTGGTTCATCAGTGCACTTAAGACAATTACTCCGATGTCCATTGTGTATTCAATAGGAACACAGAGTGATTTCTTCACAATTAACTCCTTGTGATACGCATGATAACAGATTAGGAAACTACAGTACACTGGTGAGTCATGACAATAGGCTTTTATAGCAATAGACAAAACAAATAACTCTGCTGCGATTCCCCTGATGTCCTGTGTGATGCAGTTGTTGTACAACCAACACAGCCTGTTGTGCAAAGGCACATTTGAGGACAAAAAAATGAAAATTGGACTAAATCCCAGAGCTTTCTCGCTACACAGTCAGGGGATTTACAGTGTGAGTACATATTTTTCATCACCATTGACAATGGGAGTAAAATAGTCATCACACAAGCCAGTTGCAGCTGTTTATCAGTAAGATGTCCAGGGTCCTGTCCAACTTGGGCTCAATCGAAACCGAACATCTGCCTCCAATGAAACTCCATGGAGGTACGAAAAGTTATCAGTGTTTACAAGCTTTCTTTTCTCCCTCTGCTATTCTCCATCCCTCTTGCAATGTCTTTAGGCTTTAAGTAAATGAGGCATTTATTATTTGCACATATACAATGATCTTATCACCTCAATGAACTCATTACAAATGACAACTTGACCCTGGAGTGTGAAATGGGAAATTACACGGTGGGGAAATTTTAGCCAAGTCCATGGAGTTTCTTTTTTTCCTCTGAAATCATCCCACCATAGGCGAGAGCCTTTAAGTATTGGCAAATAATGTGCATGATCCTTGAGTTAAAGTGAGTTCCACCTCACTCAGCATGCATTTGACCGCAAGAAGCAGGGCCAGGTTATGAACATGGTCAGTGATATTCTTCCAAAGATAATGGGCAGACACTGGGTGGCCTGGGTTGGAAGTTTATTCGTAATGCATGACACACTGATTTTATCCTGATGCTCTGGTCAATACAATAATATAGTTATCAGATCTTATTACAACAAATTCCTATTTCATATTACACTCACTTACACACTTGCTGTTTTTGGTATGTGGTGTGCTAGCTGTTTTGATGAAATGTTTCTTGTGAATTGAAAAGGGGCTGATTGACTTTTTTGTACATGAAGTCACATCGTCATATAGGTGAGAGCAAAACAAAGGTTATCTTGGTCAGCTGATATCACCTCTAACCCTAGCCCTAGTGTATTAACCAAGCCTATTTGTTTCCCTTGACTAAATCTAATCTTTCATGTAATTATTTCATTTTAAGTTTATTTGAACTGAAATTAAACTAATCTTTAAAGTTTCTACTCCCCCCTCCCCCCCGGACCCTAACCCTAATTGTGTAACCCTAACCCTAGTTACTATTACACTGCACTAAATACACATGACAGAGCATGAGTACCGGTATTATGAGTAAATAAAATGTCAAATACTGTACCTGATACAAAATAAAATGACTCTTTGTGACCTGCAGTGTTTTATAAAAAAAAAAAAAAAACATAAAAAATTCTGGAAACATCATCTGTGCTTTTCTAAATATCACGTGACTCCACCATGTGATATTTAAGAAGAAACGACGACGATGATGAAACGACACAAAAGCATGTTCAGTTGAATTTTAAAGCAAACTTTATTTTCAAAATGTGACAAAAAGAATAAAACCCATTCTACACCTGTATAAAAACAAAATGACCAAGAATACAGAAATAAATTCACACATTTTAATTATAATATTATTGCATAGAAGATTATTCAAAAACGAAATCATAGTATTTACAGTTTGCATAATTTTACAAAACCTTTTCCCATAAAAATTCCCATATAGAAAAGACGTAAATGCCTAGCGCAGCGATAGGACTGAGGTAGAATAAAGAGATAAAGTTCAAATAAGCTTGATGGAAAAGATTTGAAGTTAGTCATTTTGTCTTGGCTTTTACTTTTGAGTCCTTAAAGAGAGAGACTTAAGATTTAATGGTGCTTTAATAAATCTAGTGGGTGACAGTCCTGCAGGATGAACTGCACATTACATTTGTTTCTCAGCATTTATGTGACACAGGAGAAACAGTTTAAAGTTGTAAGTGAACAAAGAAAAAAAATATTGAAATCAGGGCTCTTTCAATGGCCACAGTGCCTCAGTCCAGCACAAAGTCTGTCTCCTGCTGGCACTGCATACTGTAGTGTAGTTTGTTCCATAGTGCATAAACTACAGTTTGATTGTTATGGCCTGTTTACTCAAAAACAAACAAACAAAAAAAATCTCTCTGTACCTGAAAAATTTGACACATTCATCTGTCTGGTGGGGAGGGGACGAATTTAGCATTTTAGTTTATCTTAGAGGAGCAAGAGAAATAAAGAAACAAGAAAAGCACTAAGCAACAATAAATATAAAATGGCATATCACTGCTCATTATTATAAACATATCTGCTGTCTGTGATTGTCCAGAATATTGCCCCTATTCAGAAGGCCCATCTCCACTAACATTCATATACTACACCGTGACCTTCACTTAGTCTCACATATCTGGCACTGAAGTGACTCCAGCCTCCTCAGGGGAGACTTTATTTCCCTGTTGCAGTGCCTGCTGCCTGAATACACTTTCATTTAACATACTGTGTCCTCTCCCTTTATGTCTGCCCGAGTTCTGCCCTACCCAGCCAACAAAACAGCCCACCTCACAATGAGCACACCTCTTAACTTACAAATACAATTTAGACTTAGATTTGATTTCACAGTCTAAATTTTCAGGAGCAGAAAAGCAAATATTATCCAGATTAAGAGGAAGAAGGCAGCAATAAAAAAAAATCATAATTGAACATAATAATGTTAATATATGGTACTCCATTTTTAAAACAAACAAAATATCATATATTCTGTACACAATGATTAAATACAGTGTGATCAGTATACATTCCTGTGTATGAAATCAACTTATATTTGTAATAAGAACATCAATGTAAACACAGTACTTTCTGTAAAACTTCCAGCACCAGCTGTTCAATGCATCATAATATATATAAACAAACAAAACATCCTGTATTCACAGATGAAGCATGTCTAAGGAATATCCATCTCTGGAGTTACAAGATGAGACAAAATAAAAGTTCATTAAAATATCGGACAGTTATTTTTACTGGGTGGCTACAGTTTGATAATTAAGAGGGAAAAGTGTCTTTCAATCTACTGGGATGCTCTGTTTCCACTGAAGGCACAGAGACAGATGAACAGCCTTGGTATCCAACCTGTGGGCACTTCCTGCTCTTCAAGGGCAGCTGAGGTGACTCTGTTGGTCATTGAACTTCTGAACCGAAGCCTCACTCCCTCACAGCAAAGAGTCGGAAGGAGCCTCCCTCTATGTTGCTCCTGCTGCAAACAGATGATACAGAAAACAAGTTAGTTTTGGAAACTAGTCAAAACTGAAACAGCAGTTTACCCTGAACATTTCAGAGTTCAGCTCCAAATGCACTGGATCCTCTATGCAACCAATAATATCTTTCATTACGCCTTCTGTGCCTATTAAATACCCACTTCTTTCAAGCTGCTCACCTCCATCCTGAAGCACAAACTAAGATAACCCTGAGAAAATAGATGGAAATTCCCTTTAATACCAATAAAAACATGTTGTGTTTTTTTCCTTTTTTTAGTGTTGCCCAAGTCTTCCCTGCAGCCAAATCCATTAAAAAATGCACCATCGTGTTGTTCACAACATCTTTGGAAAAAAGATCCAACAAATGACCGACTGGCAGTATGACTCACTGTTCCCGTATTTCTGAGAATGACCTTTCCAGCTACCACATGTGTTAAACTTAACAACTTTGAAATTAGTTCATCAGTGGAGAAAACCTTGAAGCTCTGCCATGATCAATAATCGTGATAGGCCAGTGAGATTGGTATCATATCACAGATAATTATCCTTATAGGAAAGCACTAAGTGGCTGACAGCATTTCCATCCTCGAGTAATAGGATACGCTGTGATTACTTCCCCAGCAACAGAGTCCAGTCCAACCTGCCCACCCTGCCATGATGCTGGCACATGGCACGGATTCTCACTCAGCAGTTTGACCTCCTATCCCCGTACCATGAGTGGGGCCTTCGCAGCTTTGCATTAGATTTCATAGAATCAGACTTGGATTATTTTTGGCAACTCAGCACTTTGCACACTCAATTGAAATGCCTGGGTAAAGTAAGCACAGATCCCATGTGTGGCCCATCCACACACCAAACCACACCATTACTCTTACAACCCCACATGCCAGCAGAACTGGCCACAAGGGCTTCTCTGCCCAAGCTCAGTCCACTGGAGCCAGCCACAGACATGAGAGTGATGTGAGAAACATGGCGTGCACGCAGGGAACCCACTACATGCAATATTACAGGACACATAAATCACGTTAGAATAAAATGAGTAAAAACACCTTTCTCTGTCATATTTCAGATTGTCTTGTCAGGTTTACTTGTGTTATTTTACTACAAGTTTCTTGTTTTTCGTTTTAGCACCAGCGAACATATTCCCTCACATCACAGCCAATGGGTTTTGGAGTTTTGGCTTTGTGGCTACTAAACAAATAGTTGCTTGCTGATGGAAGTTGTTACAGCATGTCTAAGCATAGTTATTATCATTTTTAGGCACAGCCTTTCTAAAATACTCTACGATGAGACTGCAAGGAGCCCAGTCTAAAAACGTAGATTTCTGGAATTCAAGCTATGCCCATGCAAATGTTTGACACAATCTGTCTTTGTACTTGGTGAGCTTGTGTGCAACAGTTCTCATCTGGGAAGATAGGTTCAGTAAAAATAGTTGACCTCAAAAAATTGAGCAGTACCTTTCAGACTGGATGCCATTTTTCAAGACTCCAACGTAGCTCTTTCTTTTGTCCAGCGGCAGAACATCTACAAATCCGCCATCTGCTTTGATTATCCCTGCATGGATAGCTGCTTTACAAATACTGGAGTTCTGTGAAGAGAACGTGTGGAAGTTGAGAACGACATTTAAAAGGTGGAGAATACATTTTTCTCTATATGACTATTTTGTCATTCCCTTATTGCTTGCTGTTGTATTGGGCAGTAATTCACAGACACACATGTAAGCACATACACACACTCAAGTGTTTGTTTCAGTCGCAGCCAGAAGTCTGGCTCCACCACAACAGAGAATGAGCTCTTATCAACAGTCTGGAGAACATTCATGCAGATCATTCATTTCTAGTCCAAACACACATCACACTGCCCATACACCCTTCCAACATTTCTAACCAGATAGTTTATGTCTCATGTTTAACCAACATCCAGTCTCTAGTTGAACACATTCGGAGCCTGAGACTGCATCACATTCTTGGGCACGTTTGGTTCTCCTACATCTTAGAGAGAAGCCTTTACTCTGAGATAACACGATAGTCAGCCTCTGAGTTCTCAGGCCCCATGCAGGGTATTACATCCCTACCAGTCTCTGGCTTACCTCACCATTACTCCCATTCTCCATGAGCCAAATTCAGGCAGTGATCCAATGGCTTTCCATAGTTACCATGCATCATAAGTCAAGTGGCTCTGACTTTACCATGATATAGATCCACATATCCATTGCTTTCCATCTGAACTAATGGGCCGTAAGTACTTTTAAAAAGAAATAGCGTAGAACTGGAGGGCCTGGACATCTGCTCTGACTCACGGCAAATTTCCTAAAGTTCACTTGAAACATACTTGTATTACTTACATCTGTGTAGATGTTGTTTCCAATAACAGGTGACCAGTAAGATGGCTGGGTTTTGCAGTTAGTTGGACAGAAGATCCTGAGAAAGAAATTGGACATTAGTATGAATTTGAAGGAGGAGATGAAAGAGGAGATGAGGGTTATATTCACAGAAATACGTTTATTTTACTAATATGTGTAAAACTATTAATTGGCTAATGATTTGATGCTTTAGTGAGTAATCAGACAGTGGATGTGAAAAGGCACCTGGGGCAGTGTGAGTAGGGCTTTTTGAAAGGGCAAATTTCGGCCACTGTGGTGTAGCAGTCTGCAGTCATTTCTGTCACAGAGAAAGAGAAAAGCTCTTAATATTCCTGATACACATATTTTTATAGAGTCATGACTCAAAGAGTGATTCACATACCTTCCACTTTGGCCACCACAAAGGCATTGCCAGGTTTATATTTGCTGCAAAAGTCATTAAAGTGTTTAGAAATCAGGAAAACAAATGGTGAAAATCCATTATTGCGCAAAATGTGCATCATTAAAGCAGGGAAAGGTTTTTGTAAGTGCTGCATCAGTAGATGGGATCCCCCCCCCGTTCTCAGTAAAATTGGGCCAAGCACAGATATCACAGATGTCTACCTGAGAGACTCAATGCCATTTTTTGTGGCTCTGACAAAGAATGGAAGCTTCTCCATCCTTGTGATGTCGACCAGTCCTCCGTTGTTGTCAATCACACCAAAATGCATAGCAGCTCGGCAAATACTTGATTGCTGAGATGAGAAAAAAAACAAGCATTTATCAATATTCTTTCACAGTATTAATTGTTGCATGATGTGGAGTGTTTGCTGTTTATGATGGACAGACTCACCACATCATAATAGAGAGTCCCCCAGACTTTTCCTTTCTTATTCATGCAGTTAGCTGGACAAACGTATCTGTGGTCAAAATATAAGTTGGAGACAACAGTGAGTTGACCCACAATACGATATATCCAAAGCCAGCCTGTAGACTGAAAGTCATTAAAGATATCCTGACCTGTTGCAGGTTGCTCCTTTGCACTTATCTCGCAGTCTAGTCTCACACTTAATGTTTTGAGCTGCAGGAAAACAAAAGACAAAAAACACAAAAGTGAAGCAATGCACACAAACATGGAGGTTTAGGGCTGTTGTGTATAATCGCTCTAAAATACCTAAGAAGCTGTTGCTGGTAGTCCTTGAGGATGGTGTCCTTGGCGTGGTAAGCCTTGGGGTGAAAGGTTTGGACACGGGTTTCTTCGGAGTGGAGGGTTTAGGTCTGACTGCAGGTCTGGCGGTGGTACGAGGCAGCACTGGAACCTGCGGCTTCTCCACCTCATTCATGTCCTCTGTCTCAGAGCGCTGAGAGTCTACTGATCAATAAACACATGGGGGTCAAGTTGGCAGAAGTTTTACATTTAATTTTAATATCTTTGAATGAAAACCACTCGTGTTCTCTCACCTTTGTAGCACAGGTTATTCCTGCATCCTCCCCCATAGCTGGGGGGGCATTGGGAACAAGGGCGGCCATGTTGGTATGGGGCCTCTCCAATCCAGTTGCCCCTGCAGAAGTAGTGCACAATGGATAGTTTGAGTGAGGTGGAAATTAATCATCAGTCAGGCATCACTGGGCACATGGCCGTGTAATTACTTCAGCACTCTTTGCTCATGGTCAACACTCCTAGAAGTCATTAGTCCCACACTCCTCGTTGTCTCTCAGGCAATTACATCCTGTGGGCTGTCTGGAAAACAAACGCCTGCTCTGCTTTTATTTTTCTTTCCCTGTGCCTCATTATTATTTTTCTATTCAAACTTATAGAGGAATTTTAATGGCACCAATATGTTAAAGAAACCTCTTAAACATTCAGTGCTACATATTGGCTGCACAGCTATATTAGGAGCATGCAATGTAGCGTTTGTCAGCAGTTTATGGAGGAGGAATGTAAACAAAAATCTCGAGAGCAGAGGCGTTGGTGAACGGTGGAGCATGAGGGAATACTGATCTTACTTTGGGGAATAGTTGCACACAAGGTAAACGGAGTTCTCCCATATTTCACCCCACACGTCCATCCTGGGACACACGTGCACTGCACAGCCCACTCGGCTAGTGGTTGCCCAGACCAGCTGTGAAGAAGGAAATGGAGGAATGGCCAGAGTTAGCATAAACACTTACTGAAAGAACCAACATATTATAGCAGAGAAAACTATTAGCCTATAGCCTGGACGTCCTGCCGCACGTTTCTCACCAGCTATGGTTCAATCAATCATTTCAGAGGAAGAAACTAGGCACGCAGTCACGATTAATGTGTCCTCTGGGACGACCAGTAGTGGCTGGTCTGTTATTCTGACTCAGTCAGATGCACATGATGTGTGAACCCAGTTTGCCCTCCGTGACACAATCATTATCATTTTCATCATGCAGTTGGAAGTGGAAAAAAAACGGCCAGCGTGGGCCCAAGACCGTCAAAGGTAAAATAAAACGCCTTATTAAACGGAGGGCTGCTGCAGGAGTGTTACAGATGAATGATGTGCCATTTGACAACGAATGCAACACAGCATGTTCCATAACTCCTCCTCACTTTCCTCCCCAATTCTCAAACATGTGCGCTCTCCCTCCTCAGGAATGTTCATCTTTTTCCTGGTAGAGTTAGAGGCCACTGGAAGCAGTGAGTCAGCACATAGACTGATGTGTACGGAGTGCTGGTAGTTCAGCACAATGCAGTCTCTAACTCCAGAGGGTCTACCATTTCTCTGTGGGGGTAGTAATGGGGTATGACTGCCTGGATTGCAGATACATCCGCACTTCCAGCAAATGAAGGACAGAGACAAGGTGATGATGCTCCTTTTTGGCACTGTCCCCTCTCTGCAGCATCTTCAAAAGAATCCAGGTCAAGCAGCGAGGGATGTCTGGTGTGTCTGGAAATGACTACCAGATGACAGCGATCAGGTTTCAGGGTGAAGGCAGAGGGAGGAGCCTGGATGTTTCTGTAAACTCATCCCAGCAGCTACAAAGTAAAGTCTAGAGGAAAAAGACGCCAGCTCACCCTTCCTTTTGATTGATTTCTTCATTTTCTCATCTCATCTTCAATTCTTCTTTACATCCCCTCATTCTCCTTCATTCCCATTATTTGCAACTGATTTTTCTGCTTATCAACCTAACTTGCTTATTTTTACTGTTTACAAGTTACTATATGCACACCTGTCATTTAACCCCTCAGTCACACCACAACACCCATAAATACTGTGAAATATCATACAGGGTGCTCACCACGTGTTGTAGTCTAATATTGTCTCACAAAAAAAAGGCACATGACCTGATACTGAACAGATTTTTTTGTAAATATAGCAGAAACACAGAAAATTGAAAGTTATCAAATGATGACTGGTGTCAATAATGCAGAATTAAACAAGAAAAAGTCATTGAAAACCAAAGCAGCAGAACCAGCGATACTGTTTTTGCTTGTAAATATCTGAGGCCTAATTTACCCGCAATACAACTGCTTAAACTCAAGTCAGACATTCAGGACTCTTATCTTAGGCAATTTATCAGACTTCACACAGCTTTTCTGGAGCTACAAAAGTCTCTGTGTGAAATATGTGCAGCTCCCTTTAACCTATTATTCGTCTGTCAAAGTTTTTCGTGAACTCCTTCACCTC
>OMNW01011575.1:58867-73867 GCA_900303245.1 Selene dorsalis | reverse complement strand
TCTGGTAGTACCACTGCATGAGCAAATGTGGTCTGAATTGAATCTGATTTGTCAGATAGTCCTGATCCCTCTGAAGCCAGTCTAGCTCTCATAAATAATCACAAAACCCAAGAGGTCAGGCAGGCAGGTTTTACATTTATGAAACATCATCTCACATCTCTTCTGATCCAGGATTTATAGATGTTGATATAAGCTCTTTTACACAAGTTGAACTTTGCACATATTAGACTAAGACAGGTTACATCTTTCTGCTTAAGGTATATTTGTATATATATATGCTTTCTCTTGTTCCATTAATCCGTGTTGAACTCTTGAATAGGCCAGGTTGGCCCATGGGTCCTACATGGGGCCACTCACCCAAAGGGGTTAGGAGGGGCCCAGGACTAGAGTCTGTGTTTGAAGTTACAGAGCACTTCTTGTTCTAAAGTCAATCAAACAAGTATGGAGGGGGAAAAAAACAAACAGAAACAACCACAAAGATATGCAAAAGTTGAAACAACACCTACATACACAATAAAATATATACACAAAAAATGTCACAAAATGACCACAAAGATACACAAGACACCACAAAGAGATGGAAAACTATCACAAAGATGCATACAAGTACAAATAGATGCAAAATGACTACGAAGATACAAAACTACAATTAACTACCTACAAGTGGGCCTACAAAACAACCAGTGACCAAAGTAACAAAAAATATAACCACAAAAAGATGCAAATCAACGATTAAGAAATGCAATATGCTCTGAATCCTCTAGCAATAAGGGGAAGGCTTCACGCATTGATTTATAGCTCTTTTTAAATGTCAGTATGTCACCATTGATCATCCCAATGAAAGGATTGCTCTGTTTTCATTTCCACATCAGGCATAAACAGAAGTTTATGGAACTATGTATCATAAATTCATTTTTCATTGTTCCATTATTCTTGTTTGTAAACTGATCATATTTACAACATCAAACAAAACATTTTTATTGCAGCATGAAGAGATGAACCCACAAACTATGAAGGGGTAAACAAGCATCCTGCTTCAGTCGAGTTCTGGCTGACAAGTTGAATGGATAATGACTGACTTTAAACTTTGTATCTTTGGTGGTCTTTGTTTCTACACATCAGATAGTTGAGAATGTGTTTCATCTGTTGTTGTGCAATGCGACTTTATTGGTCACACTAATTAGTGATTTAAAGGACCGTGGAAGTGGTTTTGCAAGACATCCATCCATCAGTACATTAGATATCCTGCTGATCCTTTGAGCGTCACGGGGGGTTGGAGCCAATCCCAGGTGACATTAAACGATGAAGCATATCACTTATGCTCCACATTAGTGGCAACCACTTGTTGAGACACAGCATAAATTCTGCCTGGAAACCAAGAAGTTAATCCAAATGAACATCTGTCCTTCTGTTTCTTTTTTGCGGTCAGAGAAGTTGTGTTATTATTGAATGGTCATGCAGCAGCACAGTCTGGTTTTGTAGGCTTTGTAGAAAAAGGGATTGCATTTATAACTTTTGCCCAGGAAAACCAAACTGAGGAGACACATTATAAACAAATATAGACATTGTGAAAAGCAAGAAAGAAGCTGGCTGTGACTTGCATTATAAAGGCTGATGTGTGGCTGGTGACTATCAAATATCGGATGACACAGTTTTATTGAACACCAAACGAAGAAAGAAATTCCCTGAAATTCCCTCCCTCCTCATATAACATCAAGATTCACTTTGACAGACTTGTGCATATTACTGTATACAACTTGGTCAGGTATGAAAAAGTTATGTATGAAACCTATTAAATACTGGAGCAATTCTATATAATGACATGTATAAAATAGGCTACATCCTAAATATGTATGTTGTATGTTGACATGTCATTGCTTATACATAACATATATCTTTTATGTATTAATTATTTATATAGACACAGGGAGAACATGTGAAGGAACTGAACCCAGAACCTTTTTGCTTAAATTTTTTTTTAATATAAATTAAAAAATATAGTGTTAAAATATATGAATTCATTTTGTAGATGTTTTCCACATGTAATTTTTAAACAGTGTTTACAATTACAACAATTTTACGATGAACATATACATATATGTTATAAAATTATAACTTAATATATCAATTAGATGTATGTGATAATAATATCTCCCATTACATGTAAGTATATGTGATGTGAATATTTCGTCTGTGTGTGTGTGTGTGTGTGTGTGTCGGTCTGTGCATGTTCAGGTGTGAATGTGTTCCTGAGGAAGATAGCAGTGACAGCTGCCTCCAGCCCAGCAGTGGAAATCACCCAGCAGGGAGAGAGTCTGTCAATCAAGACATCCACCAGCGTCCGCACCACCCATGTCTCCTTCACTGTGGGTCAGTCTTTCAGTGAGACAACAGTGGATGGACGTCCGTGCACGGTATGTACCCGTTATACTTTTCATATGAACATTCCTGTGTAATGTCAATGAATGCATTCCAGCATTTGGCCAAGGACAGCACAACCAGCCACAATTCTGCACAGACGAGACATATGGAAATGATTTCAGTGCAACTCCAGAGTCAGTTCTGGTGATAGTGCATGGATTTGTTATTCATTCCTTCGTGTTGAGTGAGTGGTGAAGGACAGACCATAAAAAAGATTCTGATGTGCAGCTCTTGGTACAGTGAGCTTCAGATATGCTTTGCAATAACATGAGTGGCCAAAGCACTTAAATTATGTCTGTTATTAAAATTCTTCCATCTACGAATCCCTGCAGAGTTTTCCAAAGTGGGAGACAGACAGTAAGATCAGCTGTGAACAGACTTTACAGAAAGGCGATGGGCCCAAGACGATGTGGACCCGAGAGCTGACCAATGATGGAGAACTAATACTGGTAATTTTTGTGTACACCAGACACTTAAATGTAATGACTGTCTGATCTCAGGCTCTGAAGTGTTAAAAGGTTTTCACACTCACTTAATAAGATGTAAAACATAACTAAAGTTGTATCCCAAATCACTACTGGGGTATTTCCATCTGTGCCATTTGTGCAATACATGATGATATAGCCTATATTGCTTAGTGACCACTGACTCCTATGCTACAATTCATGATGCATTGTTGGATACTATGAGTTTACAATACTGTGTACAACAATACTTGAACTACATTTGAAAGGCACTACAAAATGGCAAACTGTCTGGACTATGTAGGGAGTGGTGAGTGAGTTCAGACACAGCCTCAGCTCCACAGTCACGCTAGCAGCTCTGTGAAGGCATAGCTAGCATAGCAGTGCTATGACCAAATGCTAAATGCTAATATCAGCATGTTAACTTCCTGGTAATACCATAAAAATAACAAACTTAAATCATACTAAAATACTAAAACTTGGCAAAAGTATATACAAACAATGTAGGAACATGTCAAAGTACAATTAATTGGTACTTTTCTGTCTTCCATGAGTAGGCTCGTTATTTGCATGAATCGTGCATCATCACGTTTTGCTAAAAACCACAAATGTCAACCTCATGGTGGCACTAGACAAAAAGTCAAAGGATCAAAGCCATCCCCGGAGGTCCATAAATGTCTGTACAAAGGTTCATGGCAGTTCATTCAACAGTTTTTGAGACTTCAGTCAGGACAGTCAAAGTGGTGGATTCATCAACATGGCAATCACTTGAACAATGCAGCTAGTGTGACGAGAAATATTTGGCCGGTGTTTATTCTTCTTTTCTCTTTTGCTCTGTAGTTCACCAGAAAAACCTCTCTAACTGACCACTCACACGGTGGGAAAAAAGAAAGTTAAAGAAAAGAAAAAACAACAATTATTTGCTTTTACAAGTTGGGTGGTCTTTCTGAAGAGCTATTTAAAAAACAAGTGTCAAGTGGGAGTATTTTATAACAAAACAATATTCTCCATCATTTTTTGTTTTAATGATTAATTAAGCATTATCTATTATTCATTGTTATGCATAATTTATTAACATAATACATACACCCAGTATAAAGGATGCATTATTATAACAGAGTAGCAAAAGTTTAATCTGTCCTGTTGTTGCTGTTTTTCTTTTAGACAATGACCGCCGGCGATGTTGTGTGCACCAGAGTTTATGAGAGGGAATGAGGACATGTTTTCCAAGACTGTCATACAATACTCCTGTTTTGTGTCTCATGCATGGTTTACATTTACTCGCCTAGTTTTCTTCTTTTTCATCCTTACTTGCAGCCAGTCAGATGTTGGTCAGATTTTTGCTGGAACAGTCCACTCGTGTAAGAAAAGCTTCAGTTTTTATGATTGTATGTATGTTGGTACAATTACCCTTATAACACCAAAGCTAAATTTTCTTTTTATGTATTCTATAGAAATCTCACACATTCCTTCTTTTTTTTTTTTAAATTGCAGTGTCTAAATCCTTTTTCAAGATGCTGATAAATTTTTTTATATGAATTTGTGTTTGATGAGTCCTTTCCAAATGCTCCGTCTTTATGCTGCCTCCTCCCTGCACCTCCTATTCCCATATCAGCCATCTGCAGTTCACTTTACATCACTGTCTGTCATTCATCCTCTGAATACGCTGATTATTCCGCACCCTTTCCCTTCTCCATCTTTCCATTTGCAATCCAGTACCTTGTCCTCTGTATGCTCTCTGTCATCATAGCTCACTACAATATATACTCAATTAGTTTAAAAAACCCCGAAGACAATTCATATTTTATAAACTCCGCTTTGAGAGACATTTTGGCAAAGACAGTGGGGGAAACTGGGAGTGGAAAGGAAAATGAGGGTGGGAAGAAGAGAGGGCAGCCATGAGAAAATGATTTCATAGCATCAGGAGAAGGTTCTACTTGTTATTCTCCCTCTTCCAGCTGTACCTACTTACAGAATGAGCTCAATAAAAAAATCCCCCTACTCCTTTTCTCTGGGTTTGCACAAAGTGTTAAGTGACTTCCTCTTACACTGTGCAAGCATATCCCCAGCTGTCCTTTCTCAAAACACCCCTTTCAACATAATAATACAAAACAAAACATCCAAATACAAACTGAAACATGAAGAAAGAGCACCATTCGCTGAAAAAAAGTGATAGATTTACCAGTTTTAAGAGTCCAGATTTTACTCAACTAAAACTCAACCATAGTTCAGACTGAGACAGGACTTACCTGGCTGTGAAAAATGAACATGGAGAGAGGGGGGTCATTAAGGCACTTCCTGAGGAGAGAACTGGGTGGGTTCACAAGCCGTGATGGTTTTTCCAGGTTTTCAAACATGGTGCAGATCTGCAACCATTTTGTGTCTGCATCGAAAGAGAGCAAAATGATTAATGTGTGACCAAGTATGCACGGCTTACACAACTTCACTTCCATCAAATCAACATGCTTTTATGGCTCCCAGGCAAGTATGTTTTCAGTGGTCCCAGTAGAAACCCAATTTATTATGTAACCACTCATCAAAACCACAATTCTGGAGGGGAAGGATGACTCCTCCCTATTTGCACAATAAGAAAACTTTCATCACACACACAAGACGCCTGATCCTGACTAAATGACCCCTTTGACTAATGGCTGTTACCCTCAGAGGAGTGGGCTAAACCACCTAGTCCCTCCCCGTTAGCCAGGTCACTTTCCAACACAACTCCTATGCCAGTTCATTCCTCAGACAGTGATGTCATGGAGACTTGCATTGCTCGATTGGCTAAGGAATGCCTGTGGTTTCAGGACTGCAAGGCACAGAGTCCAGCATCTGAACCTGAGCCATCTGGACCAGCCGTGACAGGGACCATCAATGGAAATGATGAATCACAGGAGTCAGCTGACAAACACAGATGATCCTAGATGAGGGTAAAGGCACATCAAGTGAAGCCTCGTGAAGTGATACATGCTACCTCAGCTCCAGCTGTTCAACTAAAAGAAAAAAGAAAAGCTGTCAGTAATTACTTGATCTACTGAGGTTGTCAAAATGGTTGCTCAGTGCTCATTGTTTGCTGTGACTTTTTTAACGCAGGTTTCTTTAAGGCTCTGCTATAAATCTCTTTGGTTGACTTGATCTTTTAATCACACTTTAAATGTGTTATTATGATGCAGACACCCTGTTACCACTCATTAAACACCTTTAATGTTGCTTTTCCATAATTAGGCTATAGAAAAAAATGTTGCAACTTGGAAAACTTCACCTTTTTTTCATTTAATGCGACACTTTGATATGATTTAGTCTTCGCTCTTTTTTTGTCCTTTCAGAGACGAACAGCCCATGTGCGTCTTCCTTTTTCACTTTCTGTGGCCTTTGTTTATTCATCCTGAATCCTGACCTCATGAGCGCATTGATAGTCAATCCTCTGACACCCCTGAGTTGTTTCCTGTTTTATTTTGAAGTTCATGTCCTGTCTTCCTGTGGTCTCCTCCTGTGATTACCTAATGTGTCTCACCTCTGTTGATTCCCCCACCTGTGCCTTGTGTATTTAACCTCTGTTTTTGCCGCTGTTCTCTGTCGACACGCATGCGTTTGTCCCCTGAGTGTGTGCTCTGTCTTCTTGTGTTCCTGCCCCAAGTTTTGTATTTACCAGTAAGTTTGTTTGTTTCAACATCAATAAATCCCGCTGTGATTGGTTCAGAGTCTTAGTCTACCATACAGATGCTGATACCTGATGCCAACATCTCAGCATGCCTGATTGGCCAACGATTGCCAACTCACCCACCAGTTCTACTTCAAACATGGATGTCAAGAAACATCATGGCTGCTGTATTAGAGTGGTTCACTGAGATCCCCCCTCTTCATCATGCTGATCTCCAAACAAACCCGGGAACGTTGCCAAGGCTCTTATATAGATCAAAAGGGATTTGAGCTTGATTTTGAGTTTATAGTGTTGCCAACTATTTTCAGTGGAAATGGAAACTTTTGATTTGTCATTTTGACTTGTTATTTTACAGGTTTATGAACCTTTTTTAAATTTATTTATTCAACTGCAAACTGACAATCTGAACATCCTAGTCCTAAGAAAACGAAGGGAGAAAGCCTCTAATCCTGGTCAAACTCATCTCATTTGTGCTTCTAGTCTTTGATTCAGACCAATTTATCTTCCTTATCTTTTGCATACAATTATTTTTCGACAAATTTTGCCTAATGTTTGATTAATTATTTGTGTGCTAATTTATTTTTTATTTTAAATTTTATATTTTTTTCACTTGTTCATCTTGTACAATGTCCCAATTCCAATTCTTGGTACAACAAAACATATTTGACAAGAAAGAGAAAAGGGTCATGGTATTTTGTATCTACTCACGTGTTCTGAAGAAAGGATTTATTTATGTGAGCCGTTTTAAATCAAGAGAGTGAATTGGGAATTCATGCTGTCGGACAGCATGTATACAGGTCTATATACTGTAAGTGCTTGTGGGACAGTTGAGCCTATGTGTTTATAATGAATCATATGACTGCCCTCACCCATGTGACCCCATGTGACTTGCTGGAGAAGAGAATGAACAGACTGGATTGTACAGGGGCATTGGCCTATGAAATGTGTATGAATTAGTGAAGCTAAGGGTGTAATCCGTCCTGCTGCAGGTCAACCTGTTGCTGCATGTACATACAGTGTATGGGTTTAGGAAGGCTCACAATGTGGTCTGGTGCTGCAAATATGACAGAATGAAAGAGACTGTGACTATGCCACAATATTAACCAAAAGAAATTCACATTTAATAGGCCTAACACAGGGAGATAAAGCAATAATGAAAATAACATTGTTGAACCAATTTCTAAATTAGGGCATATTGTCAATAAAGGTGATGAAACACAAGTATAATAAAAAAAAAATGTTTCTTTTGCTTTATCAAAACTGATGCACCTTTACAGTTGCCAGCGATTTACATCCCACATCTGTACTGAGAACAGCATCTCCTGTAATTGAGAGCGGGAAAGTGGGAAGGCACATGAGTGACATCTACTGGAAGAGAAAGGGAGAGCTCCTTTAAAACAACATAACATGAGAATGGGCTCTGTGGAGTTCTCTTGTGAAAAATAGCTGTGTTTATTTCAGTGTAGCTCACCAAACCTCTAATCCTAATACCTAACTCTATGTATTCTTCTTGCACACATTTCCTCTGCATATGTCATTTGAAAAACAGCTTTCTAAGGTTTTTTTTTTTAAATCCAGCGTTGTTTATATATGTGGTTAGCCCACTATCTTGTGGTCTTCATTCCTGCCTTTGCAGTATTTCACTGACACCCAATTACACCCAGTGTGCACATGCATGCACATCCTCAGGCACCTGCATTAGATAAGTAAAAAGTAGATTCATTTCGAGAAAAATAGCTCCATAGCATCACTGGAGGGCTGAAACTCCAGGGAACAGCAGTTGCATAAACAGAGAGCCAGAATGAGATCAAACAGACACTGTCTTTAACCTGCAGCAAAACCATGATGATGTTAACCTTGTTCAGTGCCACTTTCTAATGGGCGTCTAATTCTGGTACATTTTCATGTTCAACATTGGCCTAAAGGAAAGTGATATGAATGAATCTAATCTGTACACTTCAATGCCAAATTGTTCTAATTTTGTTTATAAGATAAAAATGATAATAAAAAATAAAGTAAAAAAAAATAAAATAAAACCAGATAAAATAAACAAATTTGAAATTTTATTTAGATGTAATACAATATCACCTTCTAATATGTAAACTTAAAATAAGACACGGAATTATTACAGAATGATTAATAAAGTTTTACCACAAACGTGCATTTGCAGTCTTTTTTTAAAAATGTCTTTTATTCTATTTATGTGTTTATACTCAACTCCCTTAAAGAAAATTAATTAAAGGAATCTAACTTGTACACTTTAATGCCAAATTGTTGAATGTTTTTTGTGATGTAAAAATAAAGTAAAAATAAAATCGTCCGGGCGTGGCCACGCCCCCGTCAGTTCCACGTGTTTCTCTGCCGCAGCAGCGGTCACATGACCTCGGCTAGCGGTTACTTCCTGAGCCTTCGTTGTTTTTCTGCGTGAGAGAAAAAAATTACGAATCTGTTAAAATCTGCGACACAACAAAGCCGCAAGGCAGAGTCTGACAGTCGGGCCTGAAGAGGCAGGGCCTCTGTGGAGCAGCCATTAACCTGTCGGTAACGTTGCATCGTGTTCACCTGTTATTCCAGCTGTCGTTTCACAGACATGGTGACCGGACGGAGGGGGGGCGACAAGCTAGTACAGTGAATAAACTAAACGCCGCTCGTCTGAAGGAAACCAGCAAACACCGCGTTCATCAGAGAGAAGACGGCTGCTGCTCTCTTTCCTCTTTCTCTTAAACTAGCCGGAAGTGGTGGCTACTTGACATTAGCTCTGATTTCAGAAACGACCAACCATCACCATGTCGAAATACACGAGCTTCCCGGAGCCGGTGGATGACCAGAACCCATTCCAGGTGGGTGTTATGAAATAAAAGCTAAAATTAGCCTCGTGGTGTGTTTGATGGATGGAAGTGACTGATGCTGGCTCAGTGTAATAACAGGCGTGTTGCTGCTCATGTGACATGTTTCTGGGCCTGTCTGCCTCAGTAATCTGTGCCCACTTGTAGCTCTTATCAACAATGGACACATTAATGATGAGCAAAAGATTAGGATTGATGTACCAGGACGTCAGTGTTAATCTACTGTCTGACTTAAAATAACTGCCTTTGTTCTGTTGTGTTGTGCCACAGGACCCCGCGGTGACTCAACACAGCAGCAACACAGGATATGCTACACTGGACCTTTACAATCCATTTGATAACACAACAGGGGTGAGCTGCTCTATTTCTCCTCGATATATGAGAGATGGGGGGAGGAGGGGGTGTTAAAATAACTAAGCATCTGTCAGTCAGTGCAGAGTGCCAGGTTTGCTGCAAAGTGTAGCCAGATAATCAGACTTAATTGACATTGTAGTCCAAGAGTTTATATCTTCTCTGATCTTGCTTCCACAGCTGGCTGGAGACAGCAGGGTTGATATCTGCTGTAGAAATGAACAACACATAAAAAAATGGGGATGCACATAAAGAAAAACACACACTGATGACGTTATTATGTTGTTTATAAGTTAATTATGTAGATTGAGCTGTCGTGGTACTAATGGTCCAGGACCTGGGGATGGTCAGATCAAAACCTCTGTTTGAAGTCTGTTTGGATGCAAAATGAAGTTATTATAAATAATGATCGAAAAACTATTACAAAGTGTGATGGTTTTGTGTCTCTGTTGTGATTCTGTATTTTTGTTATCAAAGACACAAATCGTGACGACAAAGACACACACAGAGAGACATCAAACTACTTCAGCATGTCATTTGTGTCTCTTTCAATGTTTTGGTCTTCATCATTATACAGTTTATGTATTATCATTTTTAATCGCAGCTCACACAGCTCAGTTGCATGATGTAGAATTAAGGAATTTTTGTTGCTAGGGAACAGCTTGGGTCAAAGTTATGGGTTGTGTCATTGAAGTTCTGTTGCTAGGAGACCGCTGGGTCTACATGTACTTCCTGTCAGTTGTTGGTGTTCATTTTTATAGGCCTACCTACATACTTTATTATCAATACAATTAAAAAAGACATTCATCCATTATCCAGCCCCTCCCTCCCTGAAATCATGACTCAGTGTGGCAGCTGCCAGATGAAGGTTGGCTTTATTCTACAGGTTGTGACCCATGAGGCTGAAAGGATTTTTGACATCTGTCTTTTTACAAAATATTCTCCAGCCTCCGCCACCATATGAAGCCACATCACCCTCGGCTCCACCTGTGCCGGCGCAGACCCCACCCAGCAGGACGACACCCACAGAGCCTCGCAACTACGGCTCCTACAACTCCCAGGTAAACTGCACACGTCGCGATGGAAACACACCTGTTGTTGCTGTTCACATTGTGTTTGCGTTGTTATGTGCACTGGTTACAAAGTCTGTCGTACAGCGTCATTGGAGGCGCTTGTTTGGATTTTAAAATTCCTCAACCTACTCAGTTTCTCTGGTGAAGCTGAATCCTCAAAACATTTATTTGCCCGTCATATGGGAGGACCTCTGAGTAACTTAACCTTTTTACCTACAGTCAGCCGTTGTAACTGTAACTTTTTTTTTGTGTGTGTGTTTATTTGGTCAGGGACAGTGCATATCAATCAACAGTGATAAACATACATGAATAAAAACTGTAAATATTTCTGCTGCAGTCCCTGGGGCAGATGTTAAATCCAAGCAGAAATGTAAAATGTTGAGATGCACAGTATCTAGGATAGAATTACAGTGAGAGTAAAGGAAGTGCTGTAAAGATACAAACAACAGGAATAACACACACACACACACACACACACACACACACACACACATTATACAGGACAGACAAGAATATAGGGACAGTACAAGGGCTTTGGAGATTACATACAAAGATAAAAACAAGGCCAACACAGACTCACGTGCTACACAGGGTTTGATTTGACTTAACGTCATAAAGAACACTTGATCTTCATCTCTTCTGGGAATTTTTCTCCCATCAGATACAGGGCCTTCTACATCCTTAATCCTTTACATTATTTATGACACAAATGCAAAGCTATCTCTTTGAAACATGACATGGCTGATGCATCGTTTCCCTCGTGTCTTTACTGTGTCAGACTGCAGTGAATGCGACCACAGCGGAGCTCCTGAGGAAGCAGGAGGAGCTGGAGAAGAAAGCCCGGGAGCTGGAGAGGAGAGAGAGGGAGCTGGAGTCACACAGCCTGGGACCTGGAGCCTGTAAGACAGGGAGGGATGGGCAGTTAAAAACAAAAAATCCTGTGTAGAAGTTGTAGCTGAAACCTTGTTTTTGTAAAATGTTTAGTCTTTTATAAATACTTAATACATTTTAACTCATGTTTTTGATACTTTAAACACCATTAGAATTGTTATGTAATACACAGATTATAGAGCTGAAAAATATGAAAACATTCATCTCCCAAGTCATTTTTAAAACCTATACACGTCAAGTTGTTGCAATGACACTAAAAATGTAACATTTCAACACAATATAAACACTATTACAAATATGTATATAAACATTTAATCACTTTTATGATTATTATAGTTGAATTTTACGTGGTTACTAATGATTAGTATTTGTCAACTATAACATCTCCTATGAGGACATGTTTTTTATTTTTAATACGTTAATAAACACTGATATCTCTGTTCAATATTATAATTAATACTACTTATTAAGTCCTTATTTGCTGAGGTAATCACTGTGTGTGATGTCTTTTCTCCCCCGCCCTTTTCTCTTCCTCAGCCCGTCAGAATAACTGGCCCCCGCTGCCCTCGTTCTGCCCCGTGGGCCCCTGCTTCTACCAGGACATCAATGTGGAGATCAGCCAGCAATTCCAGCGCACAGTCACCATCATGTACTACTTCTGGATGTGTGAGTTCCTGTTATTCTTGCTCTGCCGGAGCATCATGTAAATTCTCAGCATAACACTAGTACCATTATGTAATTTTACTAATGACATATTGTATCTCTCTAAGGGTTTGGGTAGTGTTGTGTGGGGAACCAGTGTGTATGCGATCAGAGTAAAATCACATTGTCTCTCTACACCAAGTGATTCATCAGTGAAAGCCAGCAAAAGCAGAAAGAATATGATGAGAAACTGAATGTAGAGCTTATGCCTCTGTGTGTGTCTGCTTCGCTGTCTGGAGAACGAGCCTGAGTGTTTGCACAAAGACTCTGACACTTAACTGTTAGAGTGAGGACTGTGACAGGAACAAACTGAAATCAGTGTCTCTAGGAAAAGAAAATTCAGCCATCTAGTACCACCAATACTAATACTACTAACAATTATACTAACCACACTGCTAAAAACACAGCCTTAAATGATAGATAGATAGATTGATAGACAGATAGAGAGGAGACAAGCATAAAACAAGTTAATTTAATCATTTCTCCAAAAGCCAGTTTATAGTGGCCTGGAAACACTCTGTAGGAACGGATAGACTATAAAAATCTCTTCGCCCATTTTGCATTTTCAACTGAATACCACAATGATTCTTAAGAAAATCAAAGCAAAGACAAGATAATACAACATGGGTATGCATGCTAGCTGGGGCTAACAATGGTGGTCCTCAGGTACGCCCTTAAAACCACATGGAGTCTCATGGTTAGAGCTTGATACAATCAAAGAAAGAGTCAGAACTACACAGAGTAGTGAGAAAAGAGAAGTAGTAACAAATCACGTCATGTTGCATCAGCCAAAATCCTGACAGACCATCTTCATCTTATGAGGGGGGGATGGGTCAGGGTTGGATTTGTTGTTCCAGTCCAAGGCTCTGTGTTAAAGCCTGCGCTACTGTGCACTCTTGCTTAACCATTTCCCTTTGTGCCTCTGTGTGCTGTGTCTTCTTTAATCCGTCTTCATCAATCACCAGTCTCCACTTGCACGATGATCTTCAACCTCATCTCCTCCCTGGCCATGTTCTTCGTGGACCCCAAAAGTGGCGTTGGCCTGGGCCTCGCCATCTTGTGGGGGCTCCTCTTCACCCCTTGCTCCTTCGTCTGTTGGTACCGACCTGTGTACAAAGCCTTCAGGTGTGTACCACTTCTTGCTATTTAAATGTATAAAAAACATGCAGTTTTTATACATTATATACACAACTTATATCATAATGGGGCTTAAATATTAAATTACTTGTAAATAAAATAAAAATAGAACATTGCACCAGGTAAAATTAATATTGAACAGCAGATAGATAGATACTTATGCTTTTGCTCAGTAATAATATTTTCCTTATCCTCTTTAGGAGTGACAGCTCCTTCAACTTCTTCGTCTTCTTCTTTGTGTTTTTTGCCCAAGTGATCGTCTACGTCATCATGACTATCGGTATCCCTGGTTGGGGATTCAGGTATGATTCATAAGTAAAATAAAGTTTTGATTCGGGATATTAATTGACTCTCCTCAATGTTCTCCTGTCTTTCTCTCTGTTTCTGTTTATTTATTTCTCTGTCTCACCATCTCTTTCCCTCAGTGGGTGGATTGTGAGCCTGAGTGCTCTGAATACAAGCGTCCCCGTCGGCGTCATCATGATGATAAATGCCATCCTCTTTACCGCCCAAACCGCCATGGGGGTTGTCTTGCTGAAGAAGGTGAATACATTAAAATTTGTTCACATGCAGGGGCAAACTCACAGGTAGTGACTCAAATTAGGGTTGAATTTCATGACAAGGTGTCAGTCATGCTATCCCTGCACGGACTAATTAACAGGATATTCGAAGTAGCACCTTTTTTTAAAAAACAGAACTCCCATGGAGCATGAGCTCAAGTAAGTGGGACAAAGACTGAGCCTCGTACAGTGTCTCTGCATGTGTTTGCATGCATGACAGTATCCTGGTTTTGAGTCTCGAGTCTGAGAAACCTGATTAGTTGAGCAAGGTGAGATAATGTGATTTTTGTTTTCCCAAAAGTCTATGTCGGAAAAACTCTCATAGTATAAAGAATGCACAAAACAAAAATCGCAATACAATATTGGCCTTGCTAGATATACAGCCCTACAATGTATGTATTGACAATACACAGCCCTAGTATGGTCCCATTTTCTCAAACAAGTTAAAGGAAATATTTGTAGCTGCTCTGTACCTCGCACCTGCCTCGTCCACCTACCATGAAGCATGAAGGCAGTAGATAACAAATAGGGTGAAGAATAGCCACCAGATCAGGTTGTGCGTATCATTTTCACCCTCACAATGACCACGATATGATGATGAATTGTCACATATATCGGGTGTCAACGTGCTCTGCTCTTCCTCTGCTCCAGGTCCACAGTCTGTACAGGCAGACTGATGCCAGCTTCCAAAAGGCCCAGGCCGAGTTCGCCACCGGAGTCATGTCCAATCAGGCTGTACGCCAGGCCGCTGCCAACGCTGCCCAGGGGGCCTTCACTGCACCTCGATAGAGAGGGACAAGAGGGGGCTAGGAGGGTAAGGAGTGCAGGAGGTTGGAGGAACCGTTTGGTATTTATTTCCCCACAGGTGATTAGAATTTGATGATTGGTTGGGGGGGG
>OMNW01011575.1:36967-51149 GCA_900303245.1 Selene dorsalis | reverse complement strand
TGTGGCGGAGTTTTTTTTTTTTTTTTTTTTAGTTTCTTAATTCAGGCTTTTGTTGAACCTTTTTGACACCCAATCTGATCCAGCTCCACTATACATGAAGCTATTATTAAAGCCTAACCCTGTGACCCTCACCCTCTGCACCTTCTTTCATCTTCCTAATCATGAGCGATGAGTCAGAAGCGGGTACTGTGTGTGTAGTTATATCACAGACTTCATATTTGTCCACCATCTGTTTAATAGTCACTTGTTTCACTGATCTGAGTGCTTATTTGAGGCTTTTCTGTGAGCTGTTTGACAGATGACAGTAGTCCACCAAAGGAAGGTTAACTTGATTTTGGCAGTAATTCAATGACATATAATCTAATTAATCAGAATTGAGCAGTATATCAGATGATACACAGTAATATGATAGATAGATAGACAGATAAATCTATAAACTATCATTAAAACTTTATAACAAACATATAAAAGCCTAAATGACAGCTCTGCAGCTGATTAATTATCATCAATCTACTTGTTTATCTTTTTCAATTGAATCATTTATTTATAAATATAGAGAATACAGGGGTTAAAAAGTTGGTTGTTGATTTTGACCTACACCCTAATCCAAACAAAAAATCATTGGTATTCATCAAATGAGGGGATTTTATTGTGAAAAGATTAACGATAGCTTCATATTGTCTTTGGACAAACTTTGGAAAATGTTCTTGCACTGAACATGGACATAATTTTGTCCACCCTCACTTCCAATGAAATTGCATTGTAGGGACGGATCCCTGGAGGACCACTGTAAAAAGCAAAAAAACAAACGTTTTGCAATATTCACATGGAAACTGACAAGGTTTTTTTTTTCAACCTGTCTCGCGCATAAATAAAGCTATCGTTTAATTTTAATGATCTGGTTGATTACAGAGGAGCTCATCAGTTAGTTTTAGCTCTCACACAACAAAGCAACAACATCCTTATGAAGCAGAATGATTTGTTTCTAGGCTAAAGGTCTTCCCGTTGCCTTCTCCAGTACCCGCTGTTTGTAACGTTGTGTTGACAGTCGCTGCCAGTTTGACAGTTGACTGTTGCTAACCACCTACAACACACCCTCGACCAGCGCGACGCAGCCTCCAACGGCTACCTAGAATTAAAAAAAAAAAAAAAAGAAAAAAGAAACTGATTTTTTTTTCTTCAACGACCAGAGACCGCAGGAACCGCGTACGACCGACATTTGCTCTCCCCTCCTCAGTCTCCTCGCCTCCTCTCTCCTCTCCGCCCTCCTCGGTCCGTCCTCCTCCCTCCTCTCTCTCCCTCCCTCCCTGGGACCGAGAATGCCCGTGTTGTACTGACACAGTAGCGATACGGGCTGAGCAGACATGGAGGCCCGACTAACGAGAGAGGCCCGTGCTGACACATCCAGACCCAGCTAACGGCGTGTCGGAGTGGATTTCGGAGCATCTCTGGAGATATTACGGATACCAGTCGCTGTAAGGAAAAAAGGATTATAGCACCGAGGAAGAAGAAAATAGAGGGAGATCCATTTCGGGTCTCTGTTGATTCAACGCAGCCGCCATTTTGTTGACAGTTAGTGTTTTTTTTAATAACCTACACGGCGCTGCATCTGTTATTTTACACCACTGGAATATAACTCGCTGCGTTTTCGCGCCTGTAAATTGGTCGTTTTAATTGTGCCTTTTGTCTTTGAATCAAGGTTGAGAGATTTTTCTGGTTTAGCTGATTTGCTAGTGCATCGTTAGCCGTCGTAGCTGAGATGTAGTAACACGAGTGCCAACGAGAATGTGACGGAGATGTAAGATTATGTGCATCACTTGTCCAGGGTTGTTGTCATATTCACTCGGTTTACACAAATTGTATAAAGGCTGTAGGCGCTTACTACTCATTTGCAGCCCACATACAGTATGTGTTAAGCTTTGCACGGCGGAATTTGCCTAAATCGTCCTCAAACAGGCTGCTGATAGATGGCTAGTTAGCCGCTGCCAGTGCCATTGATACAAAATGTAGCACAGGCTATTATTGGACGGATGGTAGCTACTAGCTTGTTACAAAATAAACACAAACCTCTCACAATGCATGGGTTTAATTAAACACCAAGAGGCCACACCGTGGTCGTTACTTTCCTACCTTGTGTGTTATTGTTTCAAATATTATGAAAATACATTTTTGGGGTGGGATGATTTTCATGCTGGCACTCACCTTACACCATCGCAACTTTGTGTTTTGGAGGGTTTTGTACGTGGTCAGGAGCTGTGCATTGATTTCTGATTTCTGAGATTCCTGGCTGCGGTCAATGTAATCACCTCGATATAACATATTTAGCACATCTATAAGCAGCATAAACATTTTTTTTGCGATTGCAGCTTGGATACAACAGACAAAATTATTAATTTCAGACTGTTTCTTCAGCTCATATCTATCTTTTTTTTTTTTTGGCGATGCAGCACTTGGAAGATAAAATATGTGGCCACCACGTTGATACATACGAAGGGAAGAAACAGCCAAATAATGTGAACACCGTTTCTGGACAATTACAAAGGTGAGTGATTATAATATGATTTTGATATATTTGAATACTTAATGCCGGTGGTGATATAACAGTGTAGATTAGTGAATCAGATCGCTCACTTCTCCTTCCAGCAGATTTTAATACCGTGAATGTTGACGCACGAGTAGATGTTTGCAGAAATATTGTTTCTGGGCTGCATGCAGTGTCAACCTAATGTTTGTCAAGAGCCATGTCTCCGAGGCTGGATTTCCTCTCAGCAATTACGAGTATGACTAAACAGTAGTGAATTGACTGTTGAGTTAATATGAGCAGTGAAAATTGACGCTTATGAGTTATTCGCGAGAAGGGGCAGTGTTGACTGTACAGGAAACCGAGAGCAGATAACGTTATTTGTGTTGCTCGCTCAACAGCCCCTTTGCTGGCCAACCACGTTTTTTGCATAACGTGGGGACGCGTGATTAATTCAAAACGCATTCACAAATGTTGTTGCACTGCCGGACCGGGGATGTTTGCGTGGGGCTCGTCTGACTGACACCTGTCATTTCGGTCCGCTTTATTGAAGCTCGCTAATCCAGCTCGCATATCCCCGTGGTTTAAACCGTATAACCGCCCCTTTCATTCAAGGGCATAATCTGTTACAATTATGTTTAACTACTTCCGTTGTTAGGTGATACAAACTAATGGTTGTAGTAAAGGAATTTGGCTGCTTCTCCCCCTTGAGAGCGGCTCTGTGTTTGTACCAATGGCGTAAAAAGCCCTGGAAATGACACCGAGCTCTGAGGGCAGACGACAGCCCTCATGTGAATGATGTGGGGGTGGGTGGGTTGGATACTATTGCTATGGCCAAAGGGAAATCAGCAGTTATGAACAACGTGTGCAAAAGTGAGGAGGGAGTGAAAGGAGGGAGGGAGTAAGGGGAGGAAAGAAGTGGGAGGGGGCGCGGGAAGTTGTTTACTACGTTCCTGCCTGTGCTGCCATTCTTTAGGTTCTCAGCCAGACTGATATTGATTATTGATTATTTGTGGGTTTTTTTTTTCTTTTGTAGTTTAGGGTGTTTGGCGTTGTTTTAGATGTCCTTCTTTCTACTTTGTCATTGTTCTCAAATGGAAAGCAAACAACAGTCAAGCATGACTAATATATGTCCCCGTAATGTTGTTCTCTTCTTTTGCAGTATGACTGTAGAAGATGAAATGACTGTGGTGTAGTCTTAACCGCTTTGTTTATATAGAAGTACCATGATGCTAAATGCA
This sequence comes from Selene dorsalis, assembly GCA_900303245.1. Lineage (NCBI taxonomy): Eukaryota > Metazoa > Chordata > Actinopteri > Carangiformes > Carangidae > Selene > Selene dorsalis. The sequence goes on along the minus strand of OMNW01011575.1, from coordinate 47,387 downwards.
AAAAATGATATGTTTTGGTGTTGAGGCTTATCAGTCATGGATTCAGCCTTTTATCAGATCATTTACAGGAGAACAAGTGCCAGTAAATGTGACCTGACTTGGCTTGTTAGAGGTGAGAGGAATGTTTTGACTCTCCGGGAGGCTTTTCTCCAGACTTGTGTCAGTAGCCTCTCACAGAGTTTGGTACTACAGCGGCTTATTTTTGGCATAGCTGCTGTCAGGCAGCGGAAGCAGCTAGTATCACTGCAAACACTTAGTATAAAAGAATGAGGGGAGCGTTTGTCGTTGTGCGTAAGAAGGACACAGGGAACAGAGTTTTAGGGCTGGAGGTGGTTTAAATGTGGTTTTCATTAAAGTCGGAACACAGTGACAGTGTTTAGTTTGTGTGCTGGTTCTGCTGCTTTCCAAGTTTGCAAAACAGAGGAGGAAGAGGATGGAAAAGCTTTAAGAAAACGGTGAAAGAACCCCGGAGATTGATGGAGTGCTAAAGAAAAGAGGGAGGTGTGATTTGAGTGTGGTATGTGTAGTGAGGGGGAGTGCAGTTTTGAGGCGAAATGGAGTGAGTAATTGAAGTAAACACAGAAAGAGGGTGTGGGGGAAGTACAGGCCAGACTCCAGAAATTTGGCTACATTTACTGTGTGGTTCCAAAAAAAAAAAAAAACCTCTACTACTGTTTTCCACAGACATAACCCAAAACAAACATAGTCTAAGACGAGGGTCGATTACCTCTTTCTTTCTTTTTTTTTTATTTGCTAAAGCTTTGCTTTACTGATGACGACTTGTATGACTTTCCTGAGGCTCCATTAAGTGGTTCCTTTAGTGCTCTCCACTAATGTAGGGTGCAGAGAAACCGCCGGCACATTGACGCTCTATCACTCACTCTCATTTGCTCCTGGCGAAGGCTGGGAAAGGCGGCTGTATCCTCTGTCTAGTCCCAGAGGGCCAAATGTGCTGAGGTCACAGTTCTGAGTTGCCTCCAAATGACTTCACCCAGAGAAAGCACCTGCTTGGGGGCGAATCCACATTAAATCACTCAGTGACCATTGGGAGCTGTAGACAGCTTCATTGAATCGGGCTGTCCTCTAAGGAGCACAACATAGGGTATGAGCAGGATACCACTATCATGGACACGTATTCACCGCAGCTAATGAGGTAACATAAGGGATTGCTCATTTGGCGTCTTATCTTGTCACACCTCAGAAGGATGTGGCAGCACTCTGGGATTAACGATTGACTTTGGATGCTCTATAGTTCTCAGGTTGACAATTTAGAGTACTTCAAGTCTAAGGTTACATTTCTCAGGTAGAAGATCCTTAGCTGTGTAAATAGGTCACAGATTGTTGTAGGCTGTGAGAACAGACACACCATAAAAAGTCACCCAGACAGGATGAAGGACAGCCTCTAACCAAATAGATGATAAAAAATGTTGCCCTCCATCTGCTTTACACCATCATCCATTATAAGACTTCTTTTATACTTCTCAGTTGTAGGGCACTGTTTAAAACTGTCAGTATCCAATTAATGTTCTGTGTTGCAGTGACTAATGTGGAATTTGTTTTTGTCTCCTCCATTCTCCCTCTCCTCTCTCCTTGCTCTACCTGTCTTTACCGCTACAGTTGAAGGACGGAGAAAGAGGGCTGGACAGCCAAGGAAGGGAAAGAAGCCGCCTCAAAACAAGGAGAGCTTCACCCTCACCTTTATCCCCCTCCCCCTTTTCCCCCTTCACCCTATCCCATCCCCCTGACAAAAAATCTGCCCGGTGTCCACAACAACCCTCCCTAGTAAACTTACACACCTCCGAAGTTTTCAATGGATCAGAAAATTCAGGGGGGAACTGCAACTCCTCCCCCTCTTCTCTCAGGTACTCCCTCAGGGGAGCGAGAGAAGGAGGGAGGAGGCGGAAAGAAAGACGAAGAGGAGGAAAAGAAGAGAGATAGAGAGAAGGAGGGAGCCGCCACTGCTTCAGCTGGTAACGGAGGGGCAGGCGCAGGAGGTCCAGCAGGTGCTGGTGGTGACCAGTCCCATTTCTCCATTAAAGAGAGCAGCCTGTCAGAGGGCAACGTCAAACTCAAGATTGGCCTTCAAGCAAAACGCATGAAGAAGCCACCTAAGATCCTGGAGAACTACGTGTGTCGACCAGCGTTCAGGGCCACTGTGAGGCATACAGGGCGAGGAGGAGGAAGCGCTCGTGGTAACCGTGCCGTGGCCACAGGTGACGGGCCAGGCGGCCAGAGCCAGAGCCCGTCACATGGCAGGGAGAAAGAGAGGGAGAAGAGCCCAAGTGTCAGCAGACAAGCCCCATCATCTTCATCGACCCCCTCTGCTAAAGCCCCTACGCCACCACCTCCTGCTCCTCCTCCCACCAGCACCACCAGCCTGTCACCCTCGCAAGTAAATGGGAGCGCGCCAGCAAAAAGGGTGAGGAGGGAGAACAAAGTCAATTCACGTACTTTGCTTCAGAGATTTACACTGTGTCAAAAGTGAACATTCAGTATTGACAAACGGCATGTTCACCAGTGTATTACATTTATTTACATACTTGTGTTTATTTGCCTTACTTCCTTAAAATGTTAATCAGTTGGTCATTGGCAAGGCAGTGATCCACAGCAAGGTTACCCTAGTAATCACCATGTTATTGCACAGATAAAGAACAGAGCATAAATTTTTCTTTAGTGTTCTTTGTGTTCTCTGTTGGCCTGTCTCTATTCATCACTTACCGCCCCCTCCGGTCTCCCTCCGTCTGTGTCGTCTATCCTCTGTCTCTGCCTGGCCATGTCCTCTCCACCCCCTCCCCTGCATGACCCTTCTCTCAAGCTCTCCCTCTCTGTCCCCAATCTGACCCTGATAAGTGTTAGTGAGTTGAGTGTAACTTCCCCCCCTGGGCATGCCCAGGAAGCAGCTCTGACAGAAAAACTTAGCAATGAACAGATTTTTAAAGGGGTCAAGAAAGCTATTGTTGATTAATAGTTTGTAACTGTAGCTGTGGGTGTCTGCGTCCAGATGTTTTAGTCTCAGCAATATTAGCACCATAAGTGTTTCTTAATTCTGACACATTCTTCTCAAAAGTGTTATTAAATGACAGCACAAAACTTTATATTAGTGCTGTCAAACAGTTAAAACTATTTTAATTGCGATTAATCTCTGAATTTCCTGAGGTAATCCCGATTAATTGCATTTTTCCTTTTTTGCTCGAAATAACAGCAATATGAATGGAAAGCATAAGTAACATCCAGAATACTGATGGTATTTAAAAATCATCCAGAGTGAAGAGGGCAGAGAGAGAGCAGCGCTGTTTGGTGACAGGAAGAACAAGTTCTCTAGTGTAGGAACATGAGGAGCAAAAACATAGGCAGGTTTTCTGTAACATAATAAGACAGCGCACCACCCCCCGTGCCTTACCGTCACCTACTGGACTGGAGTGTGGGACAGTAGAGGACAAAATGGGCCGCGATTAAACACGAATAAAAGAAATTAACACGTTTTTTTTTTTTTTTTTAATTAACTGCATCGCGATTAATGCTTTAACCATGACAGCCCTACTTTATATTACATTTCATTTTGGCAGAATGTTTTTCAGTGTCATGCATCTATTCATTTTCATTAACTTTTTTCCGTCTTCGTGTCTTTTGTATCTCCAGGGTCCACCAAAGTTGGATTGCAAGTCTGATACAAAGCCAGACCCAAAAGCAGCCACCACCACATCTGAGAGACCCCTTAACCTTCACCGCCCTCCACCGGACAGTAAAACGCATCCCTCCGTGAAGAAAGCGCAGACTCCACAACTCAACCCCCGGACATCCTCACCTTCTCCACCACTACCTGCATCAAAAGAACCCAGCTTTGAAGGTGTTAAACCACCACAATACACCTACAGCACTGAAAGTCAGAGAGACAAGGAGAAGGGTGTCCAAAACTGGGGAGCACCCACAGTCACAGAGAAATTGGCTCAACTCATAGCAACATGCCCGCCGTCAAAGACCCCAAAACCAGCCAAACCCACAAAGATTGATCCTGTTCCTCCTCTCCCAAGTTCAGGCTTTATGGCCCCTACAGCCAAGCAGCGTGACAGGGCTATGGCCAATAGGAACACATACTCAAGAATGGTCCACCTTTCCCCACCACCCCCCGTGTCACGACCACCTGGTCGGCCCTATGGTTCTAGGAACAAAGACAGTGTTATGGAAAATTCACCCAGCCTGGTACCATTGCGGAAGGAGGACATGGATGGGGGTGGGAAATCAAGTAGCAGCGGTAACAACATCAGCAACAGCATGAACATGAGCAGCAGCAACAGCAGTAGTCGCAGCAGCAGCCCAGCACTGACCTATGGCAACAACCGCCTGTCAGCCATGTCAAAGGACTGCAGCAATGACAACAGCAACAGTAGCATTTCTAAGCAACAGTCACGTCTTGCTCACTGCCAGCCTCACAATACATCTTTACCATCTTGCCCCATTTCATCCTCATCCTCCACCTCAGCTGAGCAGAGAACAGTGAGTGCGGTGAGCCACCTGGGCTCTCCTGCTCCTTCACAAGGACACCATGCACGTGAGAGTCCTGCCCTAGCAGAGGAAAGCAGCGCAAGCGAGAGAGAGCAGGACAGGGACAGCCCCAGAGACTTAACCAAGTGCCCTCCCACAACAGGAACAGGAAAGCCAGAAGGGAAAGACAAGGGGGTTAATAATCAGTCACTGCGAGTGGAGAGGGGGAAGAGCTCTAGTCCAAGTAAGCGCAGTCCCAACCGGGATAGTAGCCGACCTGGTCGGACCATCAGTCCCCCAGAGCCTGTTAGACAAAGGGCACCTTCTCCACTGGAGCCAGATGGTGATGAAAGCCCACAGACACCTCTTAGAGATGATTCTCCTGATTCCTCCATTGACTCTCCCGCAGAGCAGGACTGCAAACCCTTTAAAAAACGACGGGGGAGGAAACCCCGTTGGACCCGCATTATGAACAAGACGCAGAGTCAAAGAACAGACCAGGACAGTCCCTTCGAGCAGAGCAAAACCACCATGCCTTTACCTTCAAGCTTTGAAACGCCATCACCACCAGTTAAAAGACCAGTGGGCAGGCCTCCCAACCCAAATAAGGTCAAACCAAATCCTGTGCCACAGAGTCCAGTGTCACAGCTCTTCGCACCCCAGCCTAAGAAAAGAGGGAGGCCAAAGTCCAAAATGCCAAGGCTTGATGCCTTGGCCCATGGGCACCCACCTAACAAACTGGCCCCCTCCAAGGTATTTTCATCTTTACTCAAGTCCAAAGAAGAGCAGGACCCCCCTGTTCTTCACCCAGAGGTGGATTTGAACCCCCCTAAACCTATGCCTAGAAAACGTGGACGTCCTAAGCGCCTTCCCCCCACCCTACCCCAGGAGGGTCAGCCTCCCACGTTGGCTCCAGAGTCAGGAGACATGGGAGACAAACGGTTCCGCAGCAAAGGAAACGGGCAGCTTATCATGAAGACTATAATAGGGAAGATCAATAAAATGAAAAGTGTGAAAAGGAAGCGTATTCTCAGTCAAATCCTGTTAGGTCCTAGAACAGAGGAGACCCCTAAAGGCACTACCAGTGGGGTGGTTGGCTCTGTGGAAGCTGCTACCCAATCATTGTCCTCCCTGGCTGCTTCTTTTGGGGGGAAACTAGGGCCGCAAATTAACGTCAGTAAAAAGGGCACAATATATATGGGTAAAAGGAGAGGCCGTAAACCAAAAGCAGTGAGTAATGCCACAGCTACAACGCCACCACCAGAACCCTTCCTATCCCCAAACACCATGTCTCCTCTGCATCACCATCAATCACAGTCCCAGCAACAGCACCAGCTCTCTGGTTCAGAGGTCTTTCCCTCCCCCTCCCTCTCACAGTCTAGTGGAGGCCACAGTCCCATCAGCGATGCCAGCTTTGTGGAACCAGGCTCTGTGCACTTTGCAGGTCATGCTCACTATTCTAACTCCCATCATAGCCACAGCACATTCTCCTTCCCTCCCCCGACCTTTTCAGCCCCTAACCCTCGCAACCCAGGGCTGGGCTCGTCTATGGCCACAGCAGCTTCCCAGAAAAAGTCATCATGCCGTGGTTACCATCATCACCACCACCATTACAGGCAGCACTACCATTATCATAAGCTTTCTCCTCCCAGGCCGCTCCACCCCACCTCCCCTGCCCCCCTTAGTGAGCTAAAGGAGGCCACTCCATCACCAGTCAGTGAGTCACACAGCGAGGAGACAGTGCCGAGTGACAGTGGCATAGGAACAGACAATAACAGCACGTCTGACCGTGGGGAGAAAGCTGGAGGGGCGGGTGGCTTGGGTGGAATTGGGATGCCACCTGGGATGGGCAGTGGATTATTAATGCCCGGGGTCATTGGTTCAACTATGGGTCCAGGGATGGGACTTAATTCCAGAGGCAGGCGGCGACACTCCACTATGCTTATGGAGCATCCCTCACCCTCTCCCTCGCCCCATGGGGCAAGGTCATCGCCTGATCCCCGGAGACCTCACCCAGCGGCTCCCGCCTCTTCCTTGATGGGACATAAGGAGAAACATAAGCACAAGTGTAAACGCCGCAGCCACGGTTGCCCTGGCTACGACAAGCTAAAGAGACAGAAAAGGAAACGCAAGAAGAAGTACCTGCAGCTGCGCTCCCGCAGGCACGACCCAGACTTCCTTGCTGAACTGGATGAGATTGTCGTGAGACTGAGTGAAATACGGATAGCACATCGCACCACGGGGCACCGGCTCGGCAGTGGAATAGGCATAGCAGCAGGAACAAGCAGAGTGCCAGGGGTGGGAAGCAGGGCCAGTGGTGGCATTGGAGGCACGGGTGGCCCCCCTCCACACCATTATGTCCACAGGGACCTCCTGCCTACAATCTTCAGGGTTAATTTTGGCAGCTTCTACTCTCATCCTGCATATTCCTGTGACCCATTGCACTATGTTCGTAAACCAGACATGAAGAAGAAACGTGGACGACCTCCCAAACTGAGGGAGTCCATGTCTGAGGTTCCCTTTGTACCAGGGCTTGGATTCCCCCTCTCCAGTGGAGGCTTCTACCACCCCTCCTACAGCGTCCCTTACTCCTCCGGGCCCCTGGGATTGGGCTATTACAGAGGCTATCCTACAGCTAGCGCTCTGTATCCCCACCCTCATCACCAGTCACCACACACAGCTCCAGCCCACCACTCTCACCACTCACCTTCCTTCCCCCCTCCTCCCCCCACATCCTACATGCATCACCACCACCCTTCACATCTCCTGCTGAACCCCTCCAAATTTCACAAGAAAAAACATAAGCTGCTTAGGCAGGAGTTCCTGGGAGGAGGAAGGTCTCCTGTCCTGTTCCCACCCATGTCCTCTGAGCTTTCCTTCAACTGGCACCATAAACACAAACACAGACACAAACACAGAGAGCGCTGTGCTGAGGAGGACAGGGAGGAAGCAGCAAGAAGTGGATCAGGGAGCCGGGCTAACGCAGGGATGTCTGACGGTGGAGCATCAGGGAAAGGAGAGCGAGTCGGCAGTTTAGGAATGGCAGAGTCTCTACAACGATGCCGCTTCGGACGAGACACCTCCAGCACCAGCAGCAGCAAACAAGCTGCTACCACCTCTGCCAACTCCCCTTCTTCCTCCTCATCCTCATCTGCAGAACGGTACAAGCGCAAAGACAACTCCATGTCTTGTCTAGGGCCTTCCAGACTCGCACTGGGTAGCAGCTCAAAAGGCCACCACCCAGTAGAGTCCTGGTTCAGGATGGGCAGCTCTGAAGCAGACTACTCGAAGCTTTCACGGGGTCATGTGGCGCCTGGCCAGGGCCCCTTCTCAGATGGACGGGCAGAAGAACCAGCAGGCTGCTCAGACAGTGAGGATGAGGAGCCTCTCACCCCCACGGAGGATGTAGAGCCTGGAGCCCATGATTCTCCAAACCTTACAAACTTGTTTGCCTCTGCACTCACCCGCACTACACTCAAGGGGAGTAGAAGCAGGAAGACGGAGGTTGTCCCAGAGAGCTCTAGTTTTTCCCGCATGGACCGGACGATGAGGAAGGATCGCTCAACATCATCAGAGAGGAGAGAGATGGGTAAGTCCCAGCGGTCGAATTAAACTATAAAGTGATATGTTAAATAATCGAAAAAAGGCCCGTGTAGTAACCAGAAACAATAGCAGTGGATAATCGTAAGAGTTTCTTTTTCGATTGAATCCTAAATCATAAATGTTGCTCTGTAACTTTTTTTAAGTTTGATGAGCACATCAAATCTTTTGACTGAAATAAATTTGACATTGTGAAAGGTTATCGGAGTCAATTGTGCACCAAATTCATTTTCCAAAAATAGTTCAGATGCACTTGTAACATGAATCCTGTGGCAGAATATGATTGGCTGATATTTGATCTGAGCTTTATGGCTTAGCATTGCTGCTGCGAATCTGGCCAAGGGTGAAATCAGTTAGATCCAGTGCTGTGTGTTTTGGCAAAAACATTTTCATACTTTGCCATATGGCACAGCAGAGGTTCTCTCAAATATTGCTTTATATTTGCTCAGTGATCCCTGCATGTTTCTTGAAAATCCTTCATAGTATTGCAAAATTGCGTAGTGGTTATTACTGGAGCCATCCATACCTCAAATGTGGCTGGATCAAACAATGCTTTAAAATTATTAGTTCTGTCTGGGTACCCCCGTCAGCTGTCCCTCATCTGAACAAAGAAGCAGTGCCACTTATTTTGATAGAAAAAATACACTTTAAAAGACACAGTGACATCGCCTCTGCATACGCTATCTGACAATTGGTAGCTCTTACTAGTGGTTACGCTCTTGGCCAAAAAAAAGTGTGTGTAAACTGGCTCCACTGTGAGTGTGGAGGCTAGAGTTGGCCACAGTTGATATAACATTTCTGCCAGAGCTCATCTTACTGTAGGGGTGGAGTGTTTGTTAACATGCTATATTTAGTAGCCATTTCCCTCACAAGCCCACAATGTGAGGCCCAGTCCTACCCTGCAGTACACCCGGCACCTGGGCTGAGCTTATGTTGCTGATGTAAGACACAGTTCCTCAGGAGTGGACTGTATCTACCATTGTGACTGTGAATGCCTCCCGATGAGACTAATGTGCTTGTGTGGGTGTGTGTGTGTGTGTGTGAGTAGTGGTAAGGGTTTGTATGTGAGTGTTACCTGTGTTTATGTGCATGGCTTTAAGTGAGATGTGAAGCAGTAAGAGGCAGCATAGCGCAGTTCAAACCAAGACAGGGTAATCCTGGATTAGAGCTCAGGACTTGGGGTCAGTCAGCGGTCACAGACGGCATCATGAAGGTAGAGGAGGCCAAAGGTGGGACTGGGCTGGCGCACAAGACGTGTGTGAAAGAATGGAGGCAGATAGATGCACTCAGACAGAAGAGGGAGGGTGAGAGTGATGTGGGGGGAAAAAAAAGTTTGTGAGGGAGGTCAAGAATAAGATGTAGCATAAAAAGATGGTTTAAATAGTTAATATCCAGGCCAACAAAAGAAAATGCAAAGACTGCTTCTGTTAGCGTTACATGTTACATAAGCCATGCTCAACCTGCATGTCCAAACACTCTGCTCATGTTTCACACCATGCACCTTGACATGTAACAGGCAGCACATAGCAATGGGCCAGTGATCAGGAAATAGTTAAAACTGTTCGTTAATCGGTCCTCCAACTCTGGGCTCACTGATGTCACTGTCACTAGTTGTTGTGTGTAGCTGGATGTGGGACAACCCTTTTACACAGCATAATTTTATGGCTGACAGATAGTAGTGGTATTGAAAGACCTAATTCCACAATACAACTATTATAGTATAGATGCATTCATATATTTCTTTTAGTGATTCTGTCTTTAAACATCTGTGTGAAGTTTACTGAACTTCTGAATTTGTTGCATGAGATGTGGCATATACTTGTAGGATGGAGGAACGAGGGAGAGAAAGTTGTGATGACACGACACAGGTAGAAAAAACAGATGAGGAGATGGAATGAATGGAAAGAGAAACAGTCTTATAATGTCAAAGCATACAGAACTTACAAATGCTAAGAAGGTGTGCTGTACACGTATGATACATATGCTGCATTAATTTCTTGTGTCTTTGTCCAGGGTCATCGAGTATTCAGACGAGAGGTGTGGCCCACCCGACCTCTGATGGGCCTGAAGGATCCCTGCACCACCGGCAACAGCACCATCACCAAACTTCTCTATTTCACTCCCACGGCTCTGCCTCCTCCTCCTGCCTCTCTCCCTCTCAGGACTGTTGCCTGGATGCTTCCATGCCCCACCACTCCCACCGGGCACAGCCATCCAAACACAGCCTGCACCACGTCAACAAAATCCTACGGGCCAAGAAGCTGCAGAGACAAGCGCGCACAGGAAATAACGTTGTAAAGAAGAGGGGCCCCGGACGTCCTAGGAAACACCCGTTGCC
>OMNW01011569.1:52025-63829 GCA_900303245.1 Selene dorsalis | reverse complement strand
CCAACCCCTCGCCGCCCCGACCCCTCCCTCATCTGTCTTTTCTCTTAGCCTCACTCTGTTTGCATTGTTTTACCCTTTCGCTCGGACTTCAGGTAATAGGAAATGGCACTGACCCCTCCTGATCCCCCCGATTACCTTCGTGAAGCGTGAGTGTGGTATGGAATCACACATCAGGAGACGAGTTGTAATTATTTTTGCGATGCCATCAGCATGGATCAATCACTCAGGGAGGCTGCTAGTGGAACGCCGCTCGCAGCCATGGATGGAGCCAGCAGCGACCCTCTTTGACTGACAGCTTTGGTAATTAAGTGATTGTATAGACCCCTCCAACTGTTATAACAACCTTGTCAGGGCCAGTCTGTGTTTGGAACACACTCAAATCAATGTGTTCTCCACTCCCTGAGCATTTCTCATCATGTACCTCAGTGAGAAGGAGGGGAAGGAAACACACTCCTGTGCAGTGATACTGCTTTCCCTGAATATTTGTCATGGCAGCATTAAAAAAAACACACACACACACACTTACACAGTGTTGCATGATTTTTAGGATATTTTATTCTCATAACAGACCAGAAACATCAACACCCGGCGCTGCTAAGCCTTGATGAATAAAAGTAGATCCTCTCTCCTTCCTGTTTGATCATATTTTGAATCATGCGGCACAGAATAATACTAACCTGCACTTTAAATTGAACCTGAATGTCACATGTTTCATTACTGCACAAGTTGAAATGACGTTTAGAGGTTGGAATAATGTACACTGCGTCCATCCTAAATGTCAGATCGCTCTCACGCTGCAACCTTTAATTCCAAAGCTCCTGGGATATAATTTTGCGTTGAAATTTGATTCCCATCATCGCACCATCTTAGCCTTTCTCCATCACACTGAAATGAAAAATGTTATCCGTTTGCCAGAGGAGGAGCGCGTTGTCCTGCATGTGTAAAGTGATCACTGATATACCTGTTAAAGAGAGTAATTGGTGTGAATGTCCCCACAACCATCCCACCATCCACCACACTGTTGGTGCAGAGCGCCACGTTCATGTCTCTATTATAGTATATATGATGATGAAGAATTTCCAATGTATTTCACATAATATTACTACATTACTACCGCATTTATTTTTTACCTATTTTAGTTGATAAATGAGAATTTGTGTGTCTATAATTACTTCTTCAATCTCCATGCCAAATGTCTGTCTGGGGATGAAGGCCATTAGATGTTGCCCAAAGCCCCTGGATGAATCCATTGAGTGGGCTCAGTATATGTATAGAGTTTAAATGTGAAACTACACTTTTTGAAGTCAAAAATGAATGTTCAAGAATCAACAGTTTGAAACCTGTGTATTATTTCATGCTGGTTACTCAGTAATGTGATCACAGCTGTGATATCAATCATCTATTAATTGTTTACACAGCAGTGAAAGAGCTCTCACAGAAGTTATAACAGATGCATAAATACATTATAATGTGCTAACAACCATTTAACAAGTGTTCATACACGTCTGCTAAAAACGGGACTTTAAGTGTTAAGATTCTTGGTGATGGATGAATGAACTTTGGAAACGAAGCCACTGTTTGAAAATAATTCATGTGAGGTAGATAATATATATCTTAATGGTCATGGTGGTCTGAGTTTTTATTGTTGTATTTCACAATATGCCCAGGTAGTGCTGTCCAAAGACTCTTTTGAATGACTGAATTTAGACCTAAGTTGAGTTACATGCCAGCTGATGTGCAGATACATCACTGTTCCCTGGTTGACGGCCACATCTAAAGCTCCGCTCCACCTCATCAGAGCAAACTTTTAACAACACTAAGTGGTTTGAAGTAAAACTCAAATTGTTAGATATTGTCTCAGCTGTTTTGTCCAGACCTGTCATATTATAGCACTGTAAAGGCAATTACACTAGAATCACAGGTGCATGGATTGTGCAGATTCTCAGTCATGATTAAAAAAGAAGTCACTTGGTGTTTTATTTTTTTTTATTCTGACCTGTGACCCATTTGGATGAATAAATGCTTTGGAGCTGCTGTGCAGCTGCAGGAAATGACACATAACAAGTGCAAACAGTTAAATGTGTTGACTGGGCCACATCTAGAGAACAAACCTTGATCAACACGTCTAGGGTGTGAGACTAAAGAGAGACGTTGTTCTGTGCTCAGCCTGGAATTTTGCATCAGCACATCTAAAGAGAAAGATCATTTTTCCAAGTGTTGTTGCTTACAAAAGATGCTTTTCACTAAATGTTATTTCAGGACAAGGTCAGAGACCACTGAGTGCTCATCAGAAGCCTTTTGGATGTGAACTGTAGTTCTGTGGAGCGACGTGCCTGAGCTGGTGGCAATGCAGACGTTTTAATTCTCTCTGAACTTCTCTGTCAGCTGTTGGAACATCACTGGAGCTTTTCTCAGTTACCTTTCCCTGTTTTCATCTGTTCTCCTCCGACACTGTACACTCTCCACTGGCTGATCATGACCTCCCAGGATCACAAACACACTAACGCACAAAGATTAAGGGTGTGATATTTGCTGGAGCTGGATAAATCTGAAGTCCAGGATGATTATTTCACAAGTTTTCACAAGAGGTTTTTTTTTAAGTCATCTTTGCAGCAGACTGATTTGCACCAACATGGTTCCAGGAATTTAAAGGATTAGATTTTTGGGATTGTAAAGAATCCAGCAGGCTGCCAGAGGTTTGACAGTTACATCCAGTCGTCCTATATCCAGCAAAGGCTAATAAAACATTTAGGCTTCAGTAAACACACTTCTCCTGCTTCATCTGCTGATCACCACACAGGAGTGATGGTGATATAGGATTGATCAGTCACGATGATCCTCTGACTTTTGAGTAACTACAAATCACACATACCGTTAGTCAGCTTTTAATCAATACGATTGATCTTCTGACCGTCTGTGAAGGACAGCCAGGGTTGGATGACATCCTCAGTGTAACTTCACACCCAAATCTGCACATTTTCATTGTGACGGTGTAGAGTCATAAATGCAGTAGCTACTGTACCACACTCACCAAATGTGGCTCGCTCGGATTTGAAATATAAACATTTCCAAGTGCTTCAGAAATATCATTGCTTCGGTTTGTAGCATTTTTATATGTTATTCTATAATTGTAGTCAGAAGCCTTGCTGTTGAATTACCCGGCACGTTTCTATTATGAATTTAGATACTATTATGTACCTATTATGAGGCTGTTTTATTAGTTAGTAACTTCAACAGGAGTGTTGTTTATTTAATATGTAACTTTTTCTAACAATTAGGAGCAGAAATAAGATAAAACATTTTCCAGTCCATGTTGCAATTAAAATGAGTTAAATAATTTTCTGAAAGTGTGTCTAACAGATAATTTTGTTTTGTTACAAATGCCTGAAAATCAACCTGATTTGATTATTCTACAAGTATATTTGGGTTTAAACAATCAGTGATGTGACTGTTGGACTTCTCATGACACTGGTCACTTTGGGAAAGTGAGATATGTTTATTTGTCAAACAGCCTTAAACGTGTCCTTTATAAACGTGTAAAAAAAAAAAAAAAGAAGCCAGCTCGGTGTCAGTGCGCGCGGCTCCGGCTGCTGCAGCCTGTTCCCCGCAGTGACTGGAGCTGTAAATGCGGGGTGTCTCTTTGTAAACGCTGCAACTGTGCAACCTAAAGGTCGCCAGCGGTGAAGTGACAGCTTACACGCAAAGCCGCCGGAGAATCAATATGGTGCCAGCCACGATTACACTGTCCCATCATCGACCATCAGCTGAGGCCAATAAGACGATAGCCTAACTGGTAGCATTCAATTTGCTCCTGCGGTGCCTTAAACCTAATAAAGCGATTGATTGCTCCTGTTTTCAGTTGATGAACAGCTCGCGTGGCTCTGCGCACATTGACTGACATGTTTAAGCATCGCTTTGATCTGATCTGAGCGGTTTGTAGGGAATCAGGTTTCGAGAAGGCCTGATTACAGGCTGCATGTGGACAGGAGGCTCTAATTGGCTCTCCACTGCGGGGATAATGGCTTTTATATATTTCTGCCCGTGTTGCTCTTCCTAATCTCCTTTCTGCGACTGGCACCGTTGTTTGGAGACGGAGCTTCATTAATGTCTGACTGGTTAATGAATATTTGACGTCCGTATCAATATAATATCAAGTTGTGTGGCAGGGATGGGAGGTAATTCGCGTTAAATGGCAGCCGAGGCCTCAGAGTTTGCTCCTGAACTTCACTGCTGCAGAGCGTGGACTCGCTTTGTCGCCGCCTTGTGCTCACACCGTGTCTGCGGTGAGGAGGAGGAGGAGGAGGAGGAGAGAGAGGAGGCTGCTGCTCACATCCACGCTGTCCTCCATCCAGCCTGCTGCACTGAAACACCTAAACACATCATCATCATTGAGCTGATCATGTATTTGATACCTGCTACAAAACACTCTAGTTTTTTTTTCTTTGAAATAAATTAAATTAGCTGCTAAAATGACTAGGCCTTATGTTTAAATTACTGCCTCACTAATCTAAAATATAAATCTGCTGTAATGCAAAAAAAGAAAAAGAAAGAAAAAGAAAACCAATCATCAGTAAATGTCTGAGCGCGTGCAAATAAAAAAAACAACAACAAAACAAAACACTACATTTTGCTTGAAAACATTTGAATTATTTATAACGTTGAACGAAAAAAGGACGATAATGAAGTTAAAACCAAACAAGTTGTTTTTGTGTGAGTGAGTTTTTTTTTTTTAATCTTATGTTTAAAATACATTTGTGTTGCATGCAAAGATCAGATCAACACAACAGAGCAGGCATAAAAAAACACAGTAAATAAATGGCTTTTTAACTGATAGATCTTGTGGATATTAGTGTTTCAAAAATGACGAAATGAAATAAGGAACAAACCTACAGATCCGGACAGAAAATTCAGTTTCACGTCAATAATCATCATCAGCACCATCTTCACTATCAACCTGCAGGAGGAGAAGCAAAAACAAAAAAAACATAATAATAAAAGCTAAATTAAAAAAAAAAAAAAAAGAAGAAGAAAAAAGAAGAAACCGCTCCACGAGTCATTCCCAAATTCCAGAAAGAGAAAAATGTGCGGAGTCTGTGTCCAACAGAAAGAAACAACACGTCCGACAGAGCGCGCGGGACAGGAGGATACATTCACCTTTCTGTGAGGGCTGCCAGCTCCTGAGAGAAGCCTTCATCCGCAGCAGGAGCGGAGCCGCTGTCAGCTCCGCGCGCGCCGCAACATTTTCCTCCAGATCCTTCAAGTCCACGTCGGGGGGAAAAAAGTGCTGAATTCCTACTACCTTTGAACGCTCATTAGCACCTCATAATTACTTTACTAATTAGGATGACATGGTTATTAACAAGACGCGCTGTCATGACAGTCACCACCACTCCTCCCCATCCCTAAATATGTCGACCTTGCGGCTTTCAGATTAGATCCATAACGACGGATGCCATCCGTGACACCGCAGCCGGTGATAAGCGCGCGACCATGGCCTGATTCTGACTTTTTTTTTCTTTTCTTTTTTTTTTTTTGAAAGAATTTTTTTTAAATATAAATAAATACAAATTTCAATAGACAATCAGCTGTGAAATGTGACAAAGTTAAAGTGGCCTATTGCAACAGTTGAGCCTCTTTTTTCCAACTCTCACAGTTTAGAAAAGTTTAACAAGACACATTCTGGGAAAAGAAATCAACCTGAATGACATAAAGAAAAGCTTTATAATTGATCCTACCATAGTGCTGGAGCTGCTGGCCTGCCACTCTGGATTTTTGCCTTTTAGTTAAGACTTTGTCAAATTATTTACAGCTCTTAAATGTTTCTTTTTTTTCTTTATTTTTTCTACTTCCTCAGTCTTTTCTGTCGCAGTGAAGATGTTTCATATAAAATGTTTCCAGCGTGGCCTTAAAGCACATGCATGTGCATTTTTTTCCTCCTTTTTTTTTTTTTAAAGATATATTAGAATTAAACTCGATTCAATGGTTGGCTTGAACTGTCTAGATAAAGAAACAACTCCCTGATTGGTGAGGTGCCGGAGCCGGTCAGGACGCGAGCCAATGGCAGCGGAGGAAGGCGGTGGGGGCGGCGGGGTGGAGAGGGAGAGAAAAGGCGTCGAGTGTTTATTATAAAGGAGAAAATATTAATTCCCCCTCGCCGTGGGCCGTGACGTCAGTATAGGAAGTCATTGTAGAGCAACACTGGAGCGATTAGCAGCAAAAAGGGGGAGCCTGATGTCGAGGAGTCAGCCCTATGTATATCTCTCTATACGCCTCAACTTTTAACACAAAGTTCAATATCCAAACACAAAAAGGGACGTGGACTACGCAGACCCACACTTTGCTTTTCCGTATTTTCACTGAATGTAACATCTTGGACCATAGGCTGCCCGAGCCGCCTGTAAACGTGGATTTTCTCTCTCTCCTGGGTTTATTTCTCAACTCTTTTCTCTTCTTTTTTCTTCTTTTTTCCCCCTAACTCCGAGTTCATTTTGCTGACTTTCTTCTGATTTGCACCGGAAGAGAAGCATCACACTGTTGTTATGAAGACTTCTTCACTGCTTTCTTAACATGGAAGGATCCAGCGGGTCGAGCTTTGGGATAGACACTATTTTATCCGGCGCCTCTAACTCTGGTAACCCCGCGCTAATGAACGGAGATTTTCGGCTGGGCGACAGCAGGACAGCGGATTTCAGGAGCCAGGCAACCCCGTCACCATGCTCGGAGATAGACACTGTGGGAACAGCCCCCTCATCCCCCATCTCGGTCACCATGGAGCACGCCGCCGATCCGCATCTGGTCCAGGACAGCCTTCAGCATCACCACCATCACCACAACCAGCCGCAGAGTTTGCCGCTGTCGCCTCAGCAGCAGCCGCTCGCCGGGGCCGGCTGCGCCCCGAGGACTGCCACCTCCTCGTTTTTAATCAAAGACATTCTGGGCGACAGTAAACCGCTGGCAGCCTGCGCACCTTACAGCACCAGTGTATCCTCACCCCACCACACGCCAAAACCAGAAAGTGCCACGGCTCCGGACGGCTTCAGGCCCAAGTTGGAACAAGACGAGAGCAGAAGCAAGTTGGACAAAAGAGACGACATTCAGAGTGATATGAAATGCAACGGTAAGAGCTGCAAAAATACTCTTTCTCTCAGATACCGTGCAGGCTGCATGTTGGTTTCCTTTACTAATGGTAATGGGTTATTGCAGGCTACAAGAGTCCAAATGTAGCCGGCAAAATAGACAGGGGCTGGAGTAAAGGTAGTGCAATTATATTATTTATTATTTATAATAATAATAATAATATTCATAATAATAATACAGTCTGATGCTTTGTCCTAGTTGCAGCCTCCTTTATTAGTCTAATAGATGTGAAAACAGATGTAAGCCTGGTGATGTTCCCCGCGCGCGGGGCCTCCCTAGTGGGTCAATTAGAGAGATTATTGTTCTTCCTAGAGGGGGGATCATGGTGCACTGAAAAACAGCTACAAATAGAGATGGATTGACATATTGATTTCTCTTTTTCAAAAGGAAAAGAAAACCAAAAAAAAAAAAAACTTGAGGTGACAAACTGGCTGCACATAAATGTCTTTTTATTATTGCTCTTCACTGCCGCACGTGTCTGTGTGTCTGTGTGCATCAGTGAGGAAGTTGGTGAAAGTTTGACTAGAAGCACAGAGAGCCTCCATGTGCTTCATGTTGCAATGTTGTTCTCATCACACGAGTGAGGCTGCATTAAATGTTGGTCTGTCAGAGGATTAGTTAGTTCGCAGGCCTTGCTCGCTCATGTTGAACTACATGTTCTCTGTTTAGGGACTAAAGAAGAGGGAGACCGGGAAATCTCCAGTAGCAGAGACAGTCCACCGGTGCGCACGAAAAAACCTCGCAAAGCACGGACAGCCTTTACCGACCACCAGCTCAACCAGCTGGAGAGGAGCTTTGAGCGACAAAAATACCTCAGCGTGCAGGACCGCATGGACCTGGCCGCGGCTCTCAACCTGACAGACACACAAGTCAAGACCTGGTACCAAAACAGACGGTAGGCAACACACACAACACACAACACACAACACACGGTTCAACTACAGCAACAGAACCTGTAAAAAAAACAAACAAACATTGTTTAATCAGATGAGTATTAAAACCAAGCCCACACACATTTCATCATAAAGAAACATGTGGGAATGATCACACAGTTAAATAATAAAGCTCACATCCACATTCATCAGGAATGAGTTTTTATTAGAGCTGCCGAATTAGTGTTTCAGCTTGTGTAATTCACATTTCACGTGTCTGACAGGCCTTTAATTCTGATCTATTTTGACCTGTACAAATCCAGTAGATAATCCCAGATGAAGGGTTTATTCTCATGTTTGTTGCGGCTCCAGATGATCCGACGACTCTGAGAAACCCAAACAAAAAAAAACCCCAAAAGTTTTATTTTCAGAATAAATGTATGCACCTGTGGGATTCTAACATTATAACGCATCCACAGTGAAGTGTGTGTCATGTCATGTTGAGATGTCCTTCAGAAAAAAAAAAGACATTTACACATTGTCAGAAAATGTTTCTGTCTGTTGTCTTCACGTGTTGGTTTACACTTCTTGTTTACGTTAGATTGAATCAATGCACATATTCCATTTATGTTAAAAAAAAAAAAAAGTTTTCTTTCAGTGTACGAAGTTCTTTTTTCTTTTATTTTTCTAAAAAATACTTCCTTTAATTTTTTGTAACTTTTACGTTTTACCCACTGCTCTTCAAAATAAAAGTCGATATAAAAACTCAGTTCCTGTGCACAGTGGACGGCTCCTGGACAGGTGTGAGAACAGTGGGCTCACATAGGTTTGGGCTAAAGAGACCTCAGACTGGTGTCTTGATGTTTCCTCTTTGCCTAATTAAACCTTACCCATAAACTCCTGCCTGCAATAATTAGGCCTCTGCGTAGCAATTAAAGGGGCGTCTGGGGAATTAGTAAGAGAGCGAAGTGATTAAATAATTCATCTGTTGTATTTTGATCTGATTTCCAGGACGAAGTGGAAGAGGCAAACGGCGGTCGGATTAGAGCTCCTGGCTGAAGCAGGAAACTACTCGGCCTTACAGAGAATGTTCCCGTCGCCCTATTTCTACCACCCGAGCCTGCTGGGCACCGTGGACAGCACGACGGCAGCCGCGGCGGCCGCAGCCATGTACAGCAGTATGTACCGGACTCCTTCCACGCCGCATCCCAGTCTCCAGAGACCTCTGGTCCCGAGGGTGCTCATTCATGGCCTTGGGCCGGGGGGGCAACCGGCACTAAACCCCCTGTCTAACCCTATGCCCGGCACACCGCATCCGCGATAAAAACACGAAATAAGACAAGAAAAGACGGTGGCCAGAAAAAAAGCTGGTCGAACACGTGATGTGAGTGAGTAACTGCATCGGAACCACATTGCAGGACTTTTTTTTCTCCCGTCAAAAAGACACATTTAAAGACATTTTACAGAAGTAAAGGAGGTATTTAATATAGGCCCGAGCAGCCTAAAGCCAGTCCTAAAGACTCTCTGTCCGGGCCCAGACAGACCACGAGGACTGCTCATGTCTGATTGTTTGTTTGTTTGTCTTTTGTACAAATACACTTACATTAGCAAATAAACTTATAAAGTTTATTAGATGGAGAAGAACGGAATGAATAAAGAAGTAATGATACTAATTGAATTGTAGATGCTTCTATTCTAAACTTGGATCCTAAATTCATTTTCTAACGCCAACTCCACGCAGCAGGAAGAAGAGTCACTAACCATTTTAAACTAAATCCTGATTTTTATCGATGGCATTTTATGGATTATAAACTGGGTATTGGATTAACACAATGGTCGAGATGATGCCATGGTAAATTAAATCTAATTTCCTAAAGCATTAAAACAAATGTTGATATTTATTTAGCGGATTTTAATTCAGAGAATTTTTATACAGAAATGTACTGTGTATAAATATATATGAGTCTATATTTGACCTATGACACACTTCTCAGTTCGCTCTTTTTTTCATGGCTGAAATCATTTTTATGACATAAATGGATCATCGTAAATAATTTGTCATAGGAGCATATGGTCTTTATTCGAAGGATATTTAATTTGGGTTCAAGCGTCTTGAAGGTCAGTCTCCACGCCTTTACATTTATGTTTACCAGCATACATACATATGGATGCGCAGCAGCTGATTGGTGGTGGGATGAATGGTTTTGATGAGTCGGGTACTGGGAATGTGGCCTTGGCTTAGCAGCTGTTCCTTGGCAGCACAGCAGACAATAAGCCTGAATTTCTCAGCGTGAGCGACCAGGCGCAGGATCAGCAGAAGAAGTCTGCAAGAAAAAAAAAAACAACAAAAAAAAACTGCTGATAATCTGCTCAGTAGCTGTTAGTGAACTTGTTTCAGCAAGTTTGGAGGGGGAAGAGTCTTTTGTGATCTCGCTGCACATTGTTGTGGTTTGCAGTGTCATTTTTAAAATTTTGCATCATTTTTACATCATTTGCATTTTGCATCACCTTTTTCTAAAAAGAAAAAAAAAACATGTTGGCCCTTGATGTTTTTTTTGTTTTGTTTTTTTGCACTGGGCTGAATTAGGGTTTCCTGTGATCAGGCGCGTTTTTCTGCCTCTGCCTCTGTGCTGCGGTGAGATGCTGCATGGCTCAGAGTGAAAAGGAGGGGGGGAAGTGAACAAACACAGCTCGAGTCTGAAATTAAATGTTATCAAAATACTTTGATTTTATTTAGCCTCCTATAAGCGCGCACCCCGGAGAATGTGCAGAGGAGGCGCTGCGTGTGAATTAGCGCCTCGGGGCTCGTTTGTTTGGGTTTCTCTTGTTTGAACCCGTTGCTTATTACTGTGAGCTAAATTGACCTTTGCTGCATGTAAACCTCCAGTATACCTACACACACACACACACACATCCAAGTCTACCTTTATTATTAGTGTTGTTGTTTTTCTTCTTTGCGTGGACGTGATTTTATTTATTTATTTCCTCTGCAGAGGATGGATGGCCTATAGGCTGCTATACTGCTGCATGTCCCTACACAGCCAAGCGGCCGTGTACACGCGCGCGCGGGCCCGCAGACAGCGCACAAAACACATGACAGCAGTGTCACTTTGCCAGTGGAAGCTGTAAACACGGGCTTAAGTTTAGCTGCTGCTTAAGACTTTGAACACATGTTAATGATGCCTGTTTAAGCCCGTCTGCTTGTCATTCACTGCATGGACACTTCTCTCAGTCATTTAGTGCTCAGCAGCCCTCCTGCTTTCACTTTCTGCAGCCTACGTTTCCCTCCACGGACGGGAGCCTTTTAAGGACATATAGACATATTTAAAATGCGTTTTTCCTCCCATTTAACCAAAAAAATATTGCTAAGACAGAGCCAGAACTATTATTAGCTCGGGTGTTCACGGAGCAGTTATGGCGCGCTGCTCGTACAGTGCGGCTCAGAGTAATTACACTAAATACAATATCCATTCTCATTAAATCTCGGGGTTTATGGAAAGCAGAGCGGGGCCACACCAGGGTGCAGAGCAGGCTGTTGCAGGATGGATCGCTCCCTGCTCGGCCTTGTAAGCAATGGGAGATGATTGCGAAAACAGCCCTGGCCTATATCGCCAATGTTGAAAAATATTAGCCTACCATATTGACCCAACAGCTTCAGCCTGTTACAGCAGTATAGTGCCGACGCATGTTGTTCATATGCATGACTTCTACAGCATTATTTATTTATTGCGCTCTGCGGGTGGGAGGGGAGGTGTGGGGTGCAGCATGGGGTGGGGGTGTGTGGGGTGTCGGCGG